>DF357885.1:21633-69002 GCA_000787875.1 Solanum virginianum | reverse complement strand
GATAGGGACCATTCCTATATCTATCTCTTTCCCTCACTCAGCCTCCGGTACTTTGTATTTCATAATAACTGGCACATTATCTCTATATGCACCCTCTCTATAATAGTTTTGACATTGATTTCCGAAACCTTACCGCCAATAGTCTGAGTTGAACCCTTGGGCATTGTTCCAAAAACCCGCCGCTTGATACTCATGAAGCAAGCATCTTTATCAAAGAAGGATTCTTCATAGATGGGCGTCTTTAGAGGTTGGTGAGTCACCACATGAACACTTTCTTGGTTTTGCTTCAACACCAAATCCATACTTGTGCGAAGTTGAGTGAGTTGTTGAATAATCTCCTAATTTACCTTTGCTTGCTCATTGTTAGTTTTCACCACACACAAAGTTTTAGTTGCAGCTCTTTCTCTTTGACCCCATGCACTATTTTTTTTGACCACTTGCTCCATTCTTTCTATGGTTCATGCAAAAGGTTGATCAAGAAATATGCCTCCCCTAATGGTATCGACACAAGCTTGACTATTCTCATCAAGAGCCCAATAAAAGATCTCCACTAAGGCATCATCAACAATTTTGTGATATGGAACTATCCTCAAGTACTTGGTGAAGCTTTCCCATGTTGTACAAATTGAATCACCTAGAAATTGCTCGAACTTATTGATTTGATCTTTGAGTTTAAGCTTTTTGGACCTCGAAAAATACCTATCTAAAAAGGCTTTTTATAACTCAGCCCAACTAGTGATCGAACTTTACAGGATTTCTAAAAACTATATTGCTGTATTTCCAGTTAGAGATGGAGGGAACACTCTTAGACCAACCGCATCCATTGAAAGATTTTGTGTACCGGATCCTCAGAAGGTAAGCCTATAAACAAACCACAATTTTGAAGCATTTGTAGGAGACCACTAGACACAGTGAACTTAGTGTCGGCCGGTAGTGGTTGCAACATTATCGCTCCTGTGACATCCATGGCTATAGGGTTCAAACTATATTGATTCCAACCATAAGCATTCTGATTGAAATCCTTATGGTATGGCCTATTCTCCCTTTGAGGTGGGTTTTCATCTTTACCCACATCTTTATCATGTTGACCAATAGCTTCATCAATCGCGATGTCCTCATTTTCTTGAGCCATTCTTCTTGCAATTCATTGGATCTCAAAGTTGATCAGAACTAAGGGATTGCCTTGCTCCTTGTGTTGGGCATATAAACCTAATACATCTTGCAAATACAATCCAAACAACAAAAACAAAAACAAAAACAAAAGTAAAAATACAAGAGAATGTAGATATTAACACTTGAATTAACCACTAGTGAGATCAATTCGAAAACTTAGCTACATTCCCTGGAAACAGTGCCATATATTTTGATGTTCACACTCTAACAATAAAACAACCGCTATCAAGTATAAACCTAACCAAAGGCTAATAAAATAACTATAAAACTATACTAATAATCACGAAGAGACAATCAATTTGGGGAGAAACTTGAGAATTGTGTTCCCTATGATTCACTAACTCAAATACCCCAGATAAAATATCCGTAATTGAGACATTTCATGCAAGATAGTAACATAAGTTCTTCCAGCCTTCTTGTAAAGGTGAAGGTCAAATTTTGCAGTGACGTTTGCTCGGCAACCATGTTGTTCCAACTAACCGTTACCCATTGTCCCAGTCAACCTCTCCTTGGTCGGGTTTGGTTGATTAGATAAGAACACATCAATTAAATCCTGTCAGCTATTTCCTTTTCCTATTCATCACTACCTTGGTCAGGATCATGAATTAGGCAAGGTTTGGTGTTGGCCACCACCAAACAACTAGCACTCCAAAGGAAAATGGACAATACATGCAAATACCCAATTAAAGAAATGTAAATATTTTAGGTTATTAAAAGCTAGCTACTCATAGTTCCCACATCCCCTAGTTGTGGGGGTTTAGCTACTCACAGCTAGGGCAAAATCACAAACAATGAATAGAATAAGCATGGTTGAGAAATTACCCAAAGAAAATGAAGAACAAAAACCACCTTGATGTTGAAATCACAAGCTTGAAGAAGGGAGTTTGATTACAAGTGATTTCAAATTCCCAAATTGGGTCTTCAAAGTAAAACCCTAAGTATCTACACTAAACCCTAGAAAAAATTTGATTACAAGGGATTTCAAATTCCCAAATTGGGTCTTCAAAGTAAAACCCTAAGTATCTACACTAAACCCTAGAAAAAGCTCTCTAATATATTCTCTCTATCTTCTCTACAACCTGATGTGAATAATAGTCCCCTTTTAAAATCCTAACTTAAAATATTTATAATATTTACAAAAAGGACCTAAAAATAAATAAGAAAAGTTGGTCAGTAGCAGTTATGGTTCCTAGTTACGACTCGTAGAGTGACCTACAAGTCATAATCGGGCTTTCATAGTTAGCCTTTGTCATTTTGGATTTAACTTCTAAGATCCATACTACGAGTCATGGTCTGGTCTACGACTCTTACCCTGGGCTCGTATGGCTAACTTCAATTTTTCTGATTTTGATACTTGGAAGTTGTTAATCACTATGACCATCTCCTACAACTCATAGCTTGGACTACAACTTGTAGTGTGTCTCATAGATCATCAAATTCAACAAAAGCTGCTACTTTTCCCCAAAATCAGGCCAACCTGTATTTTTTGCAAAAACAAACATAAAACACATAAAAACCATAAAAAATCACATTAAGAATTTGCAAAATCCCTTGTTTTAGGCATCAAATGTGCTGTATTTTGAAAGCACATTAGGCTCAAACATTAGGAACAAGGGATAGATCATCAATTTGGTTGGTTATTTTTAGGCTAAAGTGGACTATTTAAGAACAATGACCTATGATCCTTTCCTAATCCAATTGATCTATAATTTATCTTAGAGTAACAAGACAAGTTCTAAATTATCACAAAATTGAACATGAATTTATCAAATTAAGTCTCATATGGCATTGCATACATTATCAACAAAAAGACTCACAGATCATGCTTCTTATCTCAAATACCTTCACTTATTAGAACAAATGATGCGACACACCTAAACATGCATGGTTACTATCTAACTACTTAGTCAAATTTCTTTTTGGTGGGTATCATTTTTAAAACAAAACACAAAAATATGCTATATGCCACAAGTGTTGGTACTTTACATTACAAATATTATCTAAACGTCCTAAACGTATCGGTTCAACAGAAAGTAAACATCCACAAGAAAAAAAACATAGGCAAGAAAGCTCCGAGATAAAAAATTAGAATAGTTATGGACCCAAGCTACTTAGACTTCATTGAGGCCCATAATTATCCGCACTCCATCGAAAAAGATGTGCATTGTCCCCAATGCATAAAATCAAAATAAAATAGAACATAAGGTGTAAAACAAAAACACACCTGGGTGCCTAAGTGCTAGGGTTCCTTGGGTTGCCTCCCAAGCAATGCCTGAATTATTGTCGCAGCATACATAAATAGCTTGAGTACTCAAACTTCCTCAAGATTTTGTGCTCCCTTATCATAAAAACATTATCTTTGTCTGGGACCCATCAGTATCTTTGCGGTCTAGAGTCATGGTGCTTGTTATCATGCCTCTTTGAATTTGATCCAGCTGCATTGACACAAATCTGAATTGCCTATTGAGCTGTTTGATTGCCACAGAGTGTTGTTCAACTTTATGGTTTGTCTTAGCAATATCGAACTTAATCTCCCTCAACATCTTATCTTGTGCGTCTGCCCTTTTTAGTAACTGGTCTATCATCTCCTCGATTCTCAAGCTCCTATTTCCCATATCACAATTATAGGGGCACATAGCGGTTCTTCATACTACCATTCTTGCGGCCCCTATGTTTGGCACGGTGGCTTTCCTGAATGTCCCCTAGCTTAGTTAGGTCCTATATCTGCTTCATTACCACTTCAAGATTAGCTCTATTTTAGCAAGCATATTAAAGATATTTGCATTTATTTTTGGTTGGTTAGAGCTCATATCAGCTGTACTCATATGATCTATTGAATGTATATTCATGGGTTTTCATACATGGTTCGATTTAGCCACCACATGCATCTGATCAAAAATCTCTGTGAATGATTGTTCTACGAGCAAACCTCCCAAGAGGGCATCAACACATGCTTGGCTATTTGCATCTAAAGCTCAGTAGAAATTCTCCACTAGGAGATTTTCCAAAATTTAATAGTCTGGTGCACTCCTCAAGTATCTAATGAACCGTTCCCATGTAGCAAGGATTGAATCACCAAGGAGTTGCTTAAAGTTGTGGATCTGGTCTTCCAGCTTGAGCCTATTTGGTTTAATGATATCTTGCTACGAAGGCCTTCTGCAATTCTACCTAACTAGTGATTGAACTCTAGGGGACCTCAAATAGCCATAAAGTAGCATTTCTCGTGAGAGATAATAAGAAGACACAGAGTTTCACAATGTCCATAGATAGATTCTGTGTTTCTCTCACACTCTTACAGACAAATGCCATATTATGTAGGTGGTTATATGGATCCTTTGATGGTAAGCCTATAAATAGCCCACGATTCTACAGTATCTAAAGTAACCTAGTCGAGACTGAAATTTGTTTCTACCAGTAGTGGTAGCAACACAATAGCTCCAGTCACCTCCATAGCCATGGGATTCAACCTGTACTGAGTCCACTGGTAAGTATTGACATTAAAATCCTGAGGTTGTGGAATATCCTCCAAAGGAGTTGGGTTCTCATTCCCAACATTGTCGTTACTGTTCCTATTCACAACTACATTGACCACTTTGTTGGCATTGTCTTGGGCCATTCTTCTTAAGGTTTTAGGATCTCAAGATCAAATAGAGTTAAGGGATTACCTTGACTCCAAGTATTGGGCATACACTACTCGCATACCCTAAAAAAGAACAAAAATAACAAACAAAATTAAAATAAGGGAACTAAGGATTAACACTCAAATTACTAATAAATTCACCAAGTCCAACCATATTCCCTGGCACAGCACCAAAATATTGATGTCGCCTAAGTTACACTATATTTTTAGACGATAAAGTAGCCGTTGTCAAGATATAAAAACTAACTTAGCTTACGATCGAACCCACAGGGAGTACATAGTCTCAAGAAAATTCACAAATATGCAATTCGAGTAATTTACTAACTCAATTTCCCAAGCGGGGGGGGGGGGGGGCGTTTGCAATAATCAATTAGAAAAGTAAACTTATTACTTGTTACGAGAGAAAAATCGATAATAGATAGCAACTAGGGTATTGTGTTCCCTATGATTCTCCAACTCAGTATCCCTAGGTAACCTAATTCTTGTCTAGTGTATAGCATGCAGGACAGTAATATAAGTTCACCAAGCCCTCTGGTCAAAGGTGAGAGGTGAATTTCACTTTGCAACTTGGCCCATCTCTATAGGGTGCATTTCTAACTATTACCTATTAGTCCTAGTGCAACCTCCCCTTGGTCCAGTTTGGTTCATTAGATGAGAATACATCAATCGGATCCTGTTAATTAATCTCTTTCCTATTCATTACTACCTTGGTCTAGTCAATAAGACTAGGTGAGTTTTAATGTTTGCCACCACTGGAAAACATGCAAAACGAAGAGAGTTAATTAATACATGCATATAGACCTTCCAAGAATTGTGAATTATCCGATTTTACTTTGTTAGTTCTTTATGGTTACCACAACCCTAGTTGTTGATTTGGCTACTCATGCTATGTGTAGATGAAGAGATTATGAATTAAGAAGACATAATTAAACACTTAAACAATAGATTTTAGAATAAGCAATCCAATGTCAATAAGAATCACAAGCTTTAAGATCAAATTCAACCACAAGTGTTCTCATAGACTCTCTTACAATTTTCTCTCTCTAAATATTTAGTTCACTGAATACTAATGTAAAACTTATGAAAACTGATGTGTATTTGTGAAAAATAACCTAAAAGACCTATTTATAATATTTAGAATTCAAATCTTAAATGACTTAGGAGAACTAATCAACACGTCTCACGAAAGCTCCGTACGGCCTGTATTGAAGTTTACAACCCATATTGAAGTTTATCACCCATAATCGAGTTCTCGTACATTGTTGTTGGAAAATTGGACTTCTTCCTTATGATACCCCTTTATGACTCATAAAATAATTTACAACCCATAAAGACGGTCTCATCTAATGAACTTGAGAAAGTTTTCATTCTCTGATCCTCAGGGCACGAAACCTCTTCTATGACTCGTACATTAATCTGCGGCTCATCTACATATTCATAGAATTAATTTTAGAAACTTGGCCCCTAACTAGAATTTCTTATAAAACCACCCTACAACACGTAGCATGGTCTACGGCCCGTATGGTGCCTCGTATAATAGCAAACCTATAGCAGCTTCTATAACTTTCCCCAAAACCATGGCCAACCTATAATCCGACAATGATAAACACAAATACACATAAGAACCAATAACATCACATTGAGAACACAAAAAATCCTAAGTTTTAAGTATCAAAAGTGTTGTATTTTGGTAGCACATCAATTAATCTAAACCGTTCAAGGTGATGTGCGATGCAACTGGTGTGACCCTTGGAGTAATGCTAGGTCAACGAGTTGGGAAAACTTTTCCACCCAAATTATTATGCCAGCAAGATGTTAAATACAACATAGAAAAATTATACAGTGACAAGAGTAGGAGTTGTTAGCACGGTGAAAGGAATGCTAAACCAAGGCTTATCCGGTAGGTATTGTTGCTGCAGGAATTTGATTTTGAGGTAAGAGATAGAAAGGGTAGCGAAAGGAAAGTGGTTAATCATCTTTCCAGGCTTGAATCACTAATCTCTCAGGTTGAAGAGTAGGAAATTTCTAATAATTTTCTTAATGAAGTAGTGATGAAATTAGCTCTAGTGGCTACGCCTTGGTATGCTGATTTTGTAAATTGCTTGGTTAGTGGAATCATACTAGACTTTGCAAACTCCCACTAGAGGAGAAATTTCTGGCATGATATGAAGAAATACGATTGGGATGAGCCTTATCTCTTTAATAAGTGCCTGGATAACCTGATTCGAATATATATTCTCGAGGCAGTAGTGGAGGCTATTTTTGAGGAATATCATTCATCAGCAGTAGGAGGGCATCATGGAGGAATCTAGACTATATCTAAGGTATTGCAAACTAGCTATTATTGGCCAACCTTACATAAAGATGCTCACGAATTTTCCAAGGCATGTCCAAAGTGCCAATTGCAAGGAAAAATTTTAAGAAGGCACAAGTTTCCATTAACCCTAATTTTTGAGTTGGAAGTATTTGATGTGTGAGGGGTGGATTTTATGGGAACATTTATAAGATATTTTTGTAACAAATATATCCTCTTAGTTATCTATTATATCTCAAAGTTTGTTGAACCTATGGCTTTACCAACCAATGATTGCAAGGGAGTAGTGCAATATTTAAAGAGAAACATTCTCACTCACTTTGGTACTCCTCAGACCATCATTGCTGATGGGGGATCTTGTTTTTACAATAGAATGTTTAGAGCATTATTCAGTAAGTATGGGGTGAAGCACAAGGTAATGACCCCATATCATCCACAAGCAAAAGGGTAGTTGAAAGTGTGAACAGAGAGATCAAAATGATTATTGCAAAAATAGCGAATGGGAGTAGGAGTGACAAGGTAGCCAAGCTTGATGATGCCTTATGGGCCTACCACACCACTTATAAGACTCCTATTGGAATGTCCCTGTATCAACTTATGTTCAAAAAAACATGCCACTTGCCTATTGAGTAAGAGCATCGAGCTTTATGGGCTCTCAAGAAACTGAACATTAAATCTGATAAAGCTCTAGAAGCTAAGCTAACCCAACTCCATTTGCTAGATAAGCTTAGATAGAGAGCTTATAAAAGCTCAACCCTTTATAAGGAAAGGATAAAAAAATGGCACGATCAAAACATTTTGAAAAGGGAGTTTGTTGAAGGGGGTCTTGTGATGCTCTATAACTTTAGAATGCATTTATTTCTTGAGAAACTTAGATCAAGGTGGTCAGACCCTTTTAGAGTAAGCCTGCAAATAGCCCATGATTTTGAAGTATCTAAAGTAACCTAGTTGAGACTGTGAAATTTGTTTCTGCCAGTTATTGTAGCAACACAATAGTGCCAGTCACCTCCATAACCATAGGACTTAACCTGTACTAAGTTCACTGGTAAGCATCGGCATTAAAATTCGGAGGTTGTGGAATATCCTCCAAAGGAGGTGGTTTCTCATTCCCAACATTCTCGTTATTGATCCTATTCACAACTGCATTGACTACGTTGTTGGCATTATCTTGGGCCATTCTTCTTAAGGTTTTAGGATCTCAAGATTAAATGGAGTTAAGGGATTGCCTTGACTCCAAGTGTTTGGCATACACTACTTACACACCCTAAAAAAGAACAAAAACAACAAAAAAAAATTAAAATAAGGGAACTAAGGATTAACACTCAAATTACTAATAAATTCACCAAGTCCAGCCATATTCCCTGGCACAGCAGCAAAATATTGATGTCGCCTAAGTTACACTACCTTTTTAGAGGATAAAGCGGCCGTTGTCAAGATATAGAAACTAACCAAGGTTACGATCGAACCCACATGGAATACATAGTCTCAAGAAAATTCATAAATATGCAATCTGAGTAATTTACTAACTCGATTTCCCAAGTGGGGGAGTTTACAATAATCAATGAAAAAAGAGAACAAATTACTTATTACGAAAGAAAAATCAATAATGGAGAGCAACTAGGGTATTGTGTTCCCTATGATTCCCCAACTCAGTATCCCTATGTAACCTAATTCTTGTCTAGTGTATAGCATACAGGACAGTAATATAAGTTCACCAAGCCTTCTGGTCAAAGGTGTAAGGTGAATTTCACTATGCAATTTGTCCAATCTCTGTAGTGTGCATTACTAACCATTACCTATTAGTCCTAGTACAACCGCCCCTTGGTCCAATTTGGTTGATTAGACAAGAACACATCAATTGAATCCTATTAATTAATCTCTTTCCTATTCATTACTACCTTGGTTCAGTCAGTAATACTAGGCGAGTTCTAATGTTGGACACTACTAGAAAACATGCAAAATGAAGAGAGTTAATTAATACATGCATATAGACCTTCCAATAATTGTGAATTATCCGGTTTTACTTTGTCAGTTCTTTATGGTTACCACAACTCTAGTTGTCGATTTGGCTACTCATGCTATATGTAGATGAAGAGATTATGAATTGAGAAGACATAATTAAACACTTACACAATAGATTTAAGAACAAGCAATCCAATATTAATAAGAATCATAAGCTTTAAGATCAAATTCAACCACAAGTGTTCTCATAGACTCTCTTACAATTTTCTCTCTCTAAATATTTAGTTCTCTAAATACTAATGTATAACTTATGAAAACTGAAATGTACTTGTGAAAAATAACCTAAAAGACCTATTTATAATATTTAGAATTCAAATCTTAAATGACTTAGGAGAACTAATCAACACGTCTCACGAAAGCTCCGTATGGCCTGTATTGAAGTTTACAACCCATTTTGAAGTTTATGATCCATAATCAAGTTCTCGTACATTGTTGCTGGAAAATTAGACTTCTTCTTTACAATACCCCTCTATGACTCATAAAATGATTTACGACCCATAAAGGGGGTCTCATTTGATGAACTTGAGAAAGTTTTCACTCTTTGATCCTCAGGGCACGAAACCTCTTCAATGACTCATACATTAATCTGCGGTTCATCTACATGTTCGTAGAATTAATTTCAGAAACTTGTCCCCTCACTGGAATTCCTTATGAAACCACCCTACAACACGTAGAATGGATTACGACCTGTATTGTGTCTCGTATAACAGCAAATCTGCAGCAGCTTCTGTAACTTTCTCCAAAATTATGGCCAACCTATAATCCTACAATGATAAACACAAATACACGTAAGACCCAATAACATCACATTGAGAATACACAAAATCCTAAGTTTTAAGTATCAAAAGTGTTATATTTTTGCAGCACATAAATTAGTCTAAACCGTTCGAGGTGATGTGTGATACAAGTGGTGTAACCCTTGGAGTAATGCTAGTCAACGAGTTAGGAGAACTTTTCCAACCAAATTATTGTGCCAGCAAGATGTTGAATACAACATAGAAAAATTATACAGTGATAGGAGTAAGAGTTGTTAGCATGGTCAAAAGGATGCTAAACCAAGGCTTATCCAGTAGGTATTGTTGCTGCAGGAATTTGATTTTGAGGTAAGAGATAGAAAGAGTTACGAAAGTAAAATGGTTAATCATCTTTCCAGGCTTGAATCATCAATCTCTCAGGTTGAAAAGTAGGAAATTTCTAATAATTTTCTTAATGAAGTAGTGATGAAATTAGCTCTAGTGGCTACGCCTTGGTATGATGATTTTGCAAATTGCTTAGTTAGTGGAATCATACTAGACTTTGCAAACTCCCACTAGAGGAGAAATTTCTTGCATGATGTGAAGAAATACTATTGGGATGAGACTTATCTCTTTAAAGAGTGCCTGGATAACATGATTCGAAGATATGTTCCCGAGGCAGCAGTGGAGGCTATTTTTGAGGAATGTCATTCATCAGCAGTAGGTGGGCATCATGGAGGAATCTAGACAATATCTAAGGTATTGCAAACAGGCTATTATTGGTCAACCTTACATAAAGATGCTCATGAATTTTCCAAGGCATGTCCAAAGTGCCAATTGCAAGGAAAAATTTCAAGAAGGCACAAATTTTCATTAACCCCAATTTTTGAGTTGGAAGTATTTGATGTATGAGGAGTGGATTTTATGGGAACATTTACAAGATATTTTTGTAACAAATATATCCTCTTAGTTGTCAATTATATCTTAAAGTTTGTTAAACCTATGGCCTTACCAACCAATGATTGCAAGGGAGTAGTGCAATATTTAAAGAGAAACATTCTCACTCACTTTGGTACTCCTCATGCCATCATTGCTGACAGGGTATCTTGTTTTTACAATAGAATGTTTGGAGCATTATTCAGTAAGTATGAGGTGAAGCACAAGGTAATGACCCCATATCATCCACAAGCAAAAGGGCAGGTGAAAGTGTGAACAGAGAGATCAAAATGATTCTTGCAAAAATAGCAAATGGGAGTAAGAGCGACTAGGTGGCCAAGCTTGATGATGTCTTATGGGCCTACCACACCACTTATAAAATCCTATTATAATGTCTATGTATCGACTTATGTTCAGAAAAACATGTCACTTGCCTATTGAGTAAGAGCATCGAGCTTTATGGGCTCTTAAGAAACAAAACTTTAAATCTGATCAACTCCATTTGCTAGGTGAGCTTAGGTTGAGAGCTTATGAAACCACAACCCTTTATAAATAGATGATAAAAAATGGCACAAGTAGAAAATTTTGAAAAGGGAGTTTGTTGAAGGGGGTCTTGTGATGCTCCATAACTTTAGAATGCATTTATTTCTTGAGAAACTCAGATCAAGGTGGTCAGACCCTTTTAGGGTGACAGAGGTACTTGCTAGTAAAACGTTAGAAGTTGAAAACCACAAGGGTGTGAAATTTAAGACAAGTGGATAGAGGCTCAAGAAATATTATGGCAAACAAATGGATGTTTGGGTGGTTCATGTCATGAACGTTAGTGATGCTTAATTGTACCGAGCATCATCGTGCTGCGATATTAACTCAGGCACTTTTTGGGAGGTAACCCAAGTGAGTACGAAATTAAAATAATATGTGTTGATGTTTGCAAGTTTGTGTTGAGAGAGGAAACAACGAAAGAAAGGCAAGGTTGCATACACAAAGGGCGGACAGTCGAATTACATTGGCGACCTCGACCTAGACCACTTGTTGAGTCTAACATTAGACCTAAAGTTGCTACTGATTTTGATGATCTAAGGACCTAGATGGCGTATCGCTGAGTAAAAAGGGCGACAACTAGCTAGCCCACCTTTTGACTCATCACCAGACTCCTTGGGTGTTGTTTATTTTGGCAATCTCCTAGAAAATTTAGTGTGTCGTCGAATTGGAAAGGTGTTTTTGAAATTGAACACACTTTGGCACCTCTACAAAGCCTAAGAGTGCTTCAATATTTGGTGAACTTGGTGAAAAATTAATGTATCACCGAGTGAAGAAAGCGATGACAATTTTGACTACTCTTTGAAATCAAGTTATGGAGTGAGTCACTGCAGAATTTGGCGATGGCATTGCTAACTTGGTGTATTGCTGAAATTACTCAGCAACACTTTGTTATTTCACTTTTTAGTTTATGGGGTCAGCTGCAAGAGGAGATAAAAAAGGGTGATCAGATGTGCAAATGATGGATCACCGAATACACCCTATAGTAATGAAAAATGACACCAAAGTCGAAGAGTCTCATCCCTTTTCCTTAAATGCCTGTTAATACTTTCTTCACTATTTATTTACCTCAATTTCCCTCTTCGCACACCCTCTCTTCACACTTACCACTTCTACACTATAGTTTTCTTTTCTTTTCTTTTTGCTGAGATCATTGTGTCTAATTTCACCATCATCTTCTTCATTTCCATTGTTAGTGTGTGGTGCTCCAAGTACTTTTCTTTGTGCTAAATAAATTTGGTGTTTCCGTAGAAATAGGATCACGGGATTCAAAAAGTTATGCCATCTAAATTTTAACTTATGCAAAATAGATGTTTTTGACTTTTTATGGTGAGACCTGATTTTATGAATCTCTGGGGTGAAGTATGAGTAGCCCTAGTTGGGGATTGAGCGATTTGAACTTGCCCTATGATGGATTAGGTGATGCTATTCTTAAGGGAGAGTTATCATTTCACCAATATCATGCCTGAAAAATAATTATTAATTAGGTGTTGGGCTATGTGATGAAACTCTTTTTGGCTTGAGGGATGTGAGGTTTTGGCTGCTGCTGTGCATTTGAAGTGGTCAATTGATGGCTGAAAACTACTCGGCGATATGCCAATTACGCCTATGCATCGCCCTTGAGCGAACATCATTAAATGCTTATCTTTGTGATACTTGACGATGAGAAGTTTGGTCGCTGATATGATTTGGCAAATTGCTGAATTCTCTAAAGGTATCGCCTCTTGTGCCTGTCCCACTCATATTGATCTCTACTATGTTTGGCGACGTATCTTGTTTGGCAATAGCGCCGAGTTAGATATGCGGGCTAAATGACCTCGAATGCCCTAAGATCTTTGTTGAAGATTTTCACTTGTTATCTGTCCTCATGAATTTGCTAGTCTTGCTTGACAAGTCAAATGCAACTGAAGTCTCCTAAAAGAAAGGATGTGATGAGATTTGGGAAGAAAATAAGCATCTTATGCCTACAAATCCTCGAGCCTTTAGGGCCCCTTGAATGTAGAAAGGAAGTGTCCAACCTCAAATGATCACCAAGGAACATAACCTCTAGGGCCAAGACAAGGCAAATCATCAGCCTTAACCAACCTATGATGTTTAAGGGTAATATTTTCAAAAACAAGCTTGAGGCTATGTAGGGTCCTCATAGTAGCTAAGAAGGCTAGAGAAAAGGCTTTGGATAACTAGTTTGAGGCTAGGAGGGTAAAGAACAAAGCAAGCAGGGAGAGAAGCCACCCCTGCAGCAATCCTAGTAAATCCGGGGTAACCTGACATAGTTGAGTTTCCTTTAGTCCCAACCTTAGTGCATAACAAAATATATTAGGGGGATTCTTTAACTCACTCGTCCATGTTATATTTTATATTCTAGTTGGCCTACTTTGGGGACACTGTTTCTTTTATGGGGGAGGGGGGAGGGGCGAGTTGTGTTTCAATTTAATTCGTGTTGCCTATAGAGTTGGGAGTCGGTAGTTGTGATGGTTGAGGTGTAATTAATTGTAAATAAATTTTAATTTGGGTTGTAATAAAGTAGTATTTATTTTGTTATTTTAACTTTTTTTTTTATTTTTTGAATTGAATGGATGAATGATTGCAAATGATATCCTAGAATTTTGGCAAGCCCTTTGCACATATGACAAGTCATTCGAATGTTAATATTCTGTCTCTGGTCCTTAGGAATCCGGGAATCGATGTTCCATATCTTTGATTCAGATGATGCCATGGATAAGGAGCATGTATTCACTAGTTAGTCTTTTCTTGATAGATCAGTCCATGCATGGACTTGAGAAATCCTTAGTTGACTATGTGAGCAATTAAGCTTGGAAATACGATAATTAAAAAATTGCAAGTGTGTTGTCATTATTTAAATGCGAAGCCATTTTGCCAATGTCGAATGAGGAAATTTGCTGAAATGCTTGTTTTGCAATATCTAGAACTTGACCGATTTATTTTGAGGAGTAACATGCTTAATTCTAGATTAGGAGAGGACCTTAAGCCTTCTTTGGTTCCACTAAGTCCATTTAACCATAGTGACATCCTTTGACAATGAAATAAATCCTCATTGAAGCCTTTTTGAGCCTTGATCTTTTCTTTGGTAACCTTAAAACCTTGACTTATGTTTGTGAAAGATAATTCCTTCTTGTTCTCTATAGATCACTCCTTAAGCTTGAAATTCAGAGCAGTGGCCAAAGGGTAGTTGGGGGTGTTAGTAGAAAGAAGGGGGTGTCTCCCATGAAAGAGTCGGAAAAAGAGGGGCAAAAATAAATGAAAGAAAGTGAGAAGTCCTCGAAATGAATGAAAGAAAATGTGAAAAACAAAAGTTCTTGATAATTGAGGACCCTCTAAAAAATTGTGAAAAGAGTGTAAAAAGGGGAGAAACTGAGGATGATAAATCAAAAGCAAAAGAGATGTCAAAAGAAGATGAATAAAAACGTGACTAAAGAAACCTTTGAGCCTGAAAAGAACATATAGAGTTTAATAAGGGATGAGCCACTACTGACCATATGCTATCCTACCCAATCTTAACCCTACATTACAATCCTAGCAAAGTCCTTTTGGATCGAAGTGTAGAAGAAAGTCATATGAACTCCAATTGAGAATAAGGGCAAGCGTATGGGTTGTAGCTTACATGCTATTTCTCATTTGGGAGAGTGAGAGTTGAAGAAATCCTACGAAAGTAAGATCATAATATTGGGTGTTCAGGATCTTTTTTGGTGTGAGGGCGAATGGATGATTCTATGCAGTGATCAACAGCGACATTAGCAATTGTAAGCATAGACATGTTTCAATTACGCCTTAGTCATCTCTCAAGGCTTCAAAGTTATGTAAGTGGTTTGTGAAAGTTCAAGAAGGGATGGAAAAGGTGGAAATGTATGTGTTGCTTAGGGGTGTCAAAATTATCCCAAATGTAGGTAAACCTGCTCAACCCGCCCAACATTTTATGGGTTGGGCTCATGATAATTTTAATTGGGTTCAATCTTAACCAATTCAAGTCTTAACCTATATCAAAAGAATCCTCAATTGAGCTCAATTTAATCCTCAATTTCAACCCATTCTAAGACTCTTAACTTGCATTGATGTAGTGTATGTTTTCTATCTATTTTTTATTTTCTATTATTCATCCATCAATTTGTAACTTCTTTATTTTATTTTTTGAGTTGAAATTCAAATTGTGATTATAAAAAATCAATAATAATATGTTAGAATTATTGAGATTGAGCGGGTCAAATTGGGCGGGTCATGAACAACCCGAATTTTAGCCCATTTGAACCCAATCCATTTGAGACCAAAGTAAGTTTGGGTTGGTCATCACCCAACCCAATTTCTATTTCAACCTATTATAACATTCGCAATTTTAGCCCAATCCACCCGTTGGACACCCCCAATGTTGCTCCCTGTGGCCCTATTTGCAAGCTCTGAAATTGGATAGATTGATGTTTGATTTGCTTCAAGGCAAGCAAAGGCTTAAGCTGGGGGTGTTGATGAGTCCATATTTTGAACTCATCCTGGGGCTAGCTTACAAATAAACATTGCCCTTAGTGTGCTATTATTGCCAATTTCTAACAATTATGCATCTTTTATGTCTAGAAATGGGATGGGAAGTGCACAAATGGAAAATACTTGGACAAATCTTGGAAAGATATCAAAAGTGCAAAAAAGTGGAGAAAAGTGTTATTGCCAACATACTCGACGATTTGTCGAACACTTAGAGAGACCAACTAGCATTGTATCAACCAAGGTTCCAGATTAAGTCAGAACGCAGTCAGAATCAATATCGTAAAGCATGCTAAGCACACCGCCAAATTGGATAGGAGATTGTCCAATGTTACAGCACTCAAAGCCCTAAAGTACAGACAAGAAGGCGATGTGATGGATACTTCAGTGAATTGCCGAATTTTATTGATGGAATGAATATTCATCACTTAATGTTGTAGAAAAAGAAGCCTTGTGAAGATGCATAGAAAAGTAGTCAAGTGCACATTCGGCATCACCGAACTACTCGGTGATAGTTGGCCTTGACCGCTGAATGGCATTTCGCAGCACAAACTTTCACATATTTAAATGGAATATATAAGCAATTTAGAAAGGGCATTGTACATATCATATTATATCAGAACATATTCTTCCTCTAGTTTAGAGAGTAGTATATAGAACTTTCATCTTAGAGTACAAAGGGGAGATAACGTTTTGAAGCTTTTAGGAAGCAAATTGGAGTAGATTGATTGCTGATAATCAACTATATTTTATTCTATCTTGTTACCCATGACTGCACTTGCTATATTTGATATCAAATCTTTATTTTCTTGCATGTGTGGTTAAAACCCCCATGTTGGGGGTGTGCTATTGATATGGGTTTTTGATTTATCTAATGGGTCTTTGATAATTTGACTTAGTTGTAGTTGATTTGAGTGAATTTATATCCATCCCTATGTTTAATATATAATTTCAGTGTTGCAAACTTGGGCTTTACTCTAGATTTCTGATTGTTGACTTAGCCAGAATGATTAGAGTGTGAAATGGATATAATAGACGAAAACCTCTTGGGGTTTCAGTTGAAGTCCACACCCATGGGTTTAATGGTCAAGGTATTTGGGGTTTTTTCTGAGGCTTCTTAGGCCAAGCGTGTCCTTGGTGGTCCGCATATGATTTTTTAGTTGATTCATGTGAAACACTTATGTGTATCATAGTTGAACATGGGTTACAAGAATCCTAGCCTATTCACTCACTATCAACGCATTTAGTCAAAATTTAGACCTAGATGGTAGATTGATTCCCATATTTGCACATCCGTAACATCTTCTCTTATTTGTTGATTAAATTGTTAATTAGAATTTGTGTAGTCCAATCCTTATTTTTAAATATTGCAACCCCCCTCTAGATCCTCAAATTACTTAGCTCAACGAGTCACTTCTATCTTGAACAATAATTCCCTATGGGATTCAACTCTAACCTCTCAGTTGGGTTATTATGCTGATGACGACCGCCCCAGCTACCTTTGAGTAGCTGGGTTGAGTGACATCATGAGTATGCTCCTCATCTTGTCATTATTGCATAAATATTTGGGTCTTAAGTCACCCTCAACATAATCATCATAAAATACTTGCATACTTGAAATCATATTAATGAGCATTATAGCTTAATGATAGAAAATGTCACGACCCAGACATAGGGCCTAGACGTGTCACGATGAATGGGAACCCAAAAGGATCCCAAATAAGCCTCTTAGCATATCATTTACACATCCATGGTCATGGAAGCAATCAAAAAATAGTAAAAGAATATAAATAAGGATAAACTGACTAAGGGAAGTCTTTCAAAGCATAAATCATCAAAATAGTCAAAGCTCAAAGCATAGATACATAACTTGTCCAACAACACCTCTAACATAGATTGGGCGGGGGCCAAGACAACTTTCTGAGCTCACCCCCATAGTCATAAGTATCTAAATAAAGAAAAGAGTCTTTACATAACATAGGATCAATAGCTATTGTCCTTGGAGTTGAGGACTCATCAAACTTGATTCAAGAGATCGTACTAGCCACGTGGAGGAGGAAAATGATCAAGTGGAGCTGGGACCTTACATGGTGATATCATGTAGGCATAGAGTATGCATTAATACATTTGAATGTACTAATTATGTAAGATGCAATGCAACAAAAGATGGGCAACATGAGCAAAATGCGTAAATATAGGCAATAGATGAGCATAGTAATAATATGACATGCATGAATGATGCTTAAAGTAAAACATGCTTATATAGAACATATTACATGTGTAGGAAGAGACCATCATCATAGACCAAGTAAACTAAAATTTGGAATCCAAGGCCTACCACCCCCTATGAAGGCGATTAAGGTATCTACCCCTCAATTGGTAGATGGACATAGCACCCCCAATCATAGTGGTCAAGGTATATACCCCTTTACTGGTAGATGGACATAGCACCCTCCATTGTAGTGGTGAAGGTATATACCCCTCGACATGGTAGATAGGCATAGCAACCCCCATCATAGTGGTCAAGCTATATACCCTTTAACTGGTAGATGAACATAGCACCCTCCATCAAAATAGTTGAGGCAGAGCACCCCCTCAACAAGGTGTGGTCAACTTGCAACACTATAGATACTTTTCATGAAATCAACACATAAATACATTCCTTTCATAATCATATAGTCACTTGACTCATAGGTCATGCAATAGATCATCAATAACTCAAGAACCCTAAATCGAACATTTTATCAAAGACTTGGTAGGTGTGTAATGCTAGTTCAAAATCATGCAATTTAAGAATTAAATCATGTGTGAAAACTTAATGTATATCAACCCACCAACAATTGGTAACACCCTCATGCAAAACCCTTTATCAAATCTCATCATAAAACATATATTCATAACTTAAAATATGCTCAAGCAATCATAATTTTATGAAACCTAAACATAGTTTATAACCAAATTCATAATAAGTAAGACCTATAAGTAAATCAACTTAGAAATATGCAATTTATGTAAAAAAAAAGTTAGGCACCATCGGTGAAAGGAACCAATGCTTGAAATCTACATACCTTAACTTTGGAGATTTTCTTTGTGAAGATTTGAATAAGGCCTTGAAGCTTGAATGAAATTCTTTAGATTCAGAATGAGTTTGGGACACTTGACTTTGGATGAAATATTTGGCTAAGTGTTAGAGAGGGTTCTGGGGAATGTATTATATGATATGGAGTTGAAATATAACTAAGTATATGTGTTTTTACACATAGAAAGACTTAGGCTTAATACCCAAATGACTTGGACCGAACAAGAAAACTAAAGCAATTTTAACACAGGTTTGTGCCCTGGCCGTGTCGTGCAGGGGGCGGATCATTTCCGAAAATCGCAATGTTTAGAAAATCAAATTTTTATATGGTTGCTCTATAATTTGGGTTATACCTATTTCCCACTCAATTTTGCCAATATGAAGTCAAACTTTTGATATCACGCATGGATTTTAAGATATATAGAAATTACGATTATGGGCACTTTCGAGGCACATTTTCAGAAACTATTTGAGGTCGTTTCAATATCTCGCCCTTGGAAACATTCATCCTCGAATGTCAAAGAAATGTATATAAGAGAAATAATCATGATGATTCCTGCCCACATAAGGATACAACAATGCACTTAAACATCATTTCAAAAATCTCAATATAAGTGTCAAAATCAGCATGAACTTGTCAATTTAAACATGAATGTATACAAATGACATGAGGGTTGAAGCTGAAGACTTGAAATCACGTAGGGACATAGATTAGTACCTTAGGCTTGAGTAGAATATAAGAGATAGGGATAACGCTTTTGCACTTCCGCTTCGACTTCCCATGTGGCACTTACAACTTGTTGATTCCTCCAAAGGACCTTGATGGAAGCTACATCCTTGTTCCTTAACATCTTTACTTGTCTATCCAAAATTTCTACCAGAACCTAATGATGTTCATGCTCCAATAAGAAAGTGGTTGCTATAAGCAATTAACCTAATTGATGGTTAGCATCAAATCCACAAGGAATACATGGTTTGACTACAACAATTCACTATCAATCATTTCGAGTATCTATAACTAAAAACTCTAAATGGGAAGGGGGGTTTATGATTCAAGAAAAAAACAAAAATAAACACTATACTACGATGCGAGAAAACACTCAATTTTAGGGAAAACTTGGGAATTGTGTTCTCCATGGTTCATTGACTCGATTACGCTAGAAAATATAATGACAATTGGAAATTCGTATTCAGGATGGTAACTTAGGTTCTTCTAGCCCTCTTATAAAGGTGAAGGTTGAATACAATTGGAAATTTGCATGCAGGATGATAACTTAAGTTCTTCCAGCCCTTTTGTGAAGATGAAGGTCGAATTTCAGCATAGCGCTTGGTCGACAACCATGGTGTGCCAACTAACCGTTACCTATTGTCCCAGTCAACCTCCCCTTGGTCAGGTTTGGTAGATTAGAAGATAACACATCAATCGAATCCTGTCATCTACTTCCTTTTTCCTTTTCATCACTACCTTTGTTGGGATTTGATAGTAGGCGGGGTTTGGTGTTGGTCACCACCAAACAACAATCAAAATGAAGGGAAATATACAATATATGCAAACCCCAATCATAGAAATGTAATAAACCTAGGTCATGTCAAGTTAATAACCCATGGTTCCGACAACCCCAAGTTGTGGGTACTTAGCTACTCATGGCTAATTCAACACCAACAAAAATGCAAATACAAGACATAGTTGAGAATTTTACCCAAAGCAATGAAGAGTGAAGACACTATAAGTTGCAAACCACAAGCTTAATAGAATGATAATGAGTATAATGCAAGAATTTGCAATCCCCAAAAGTGGGTTTTTCAAGAGAAAATGAAAATCTATTGTAAAAGCCTAATATATTCTTGAGATAATATTCAAAGGTGAAGTTCAATGTTTACAATCTGGGATCCCTCAAATAAAACCCTAACTTAAAGTATTTATAGTGTTTACAAATTAACCATAAAAATTACATAGAAAAGACAGCTAGTAGCTGGTACACCACAAAAGTAGGATGCATAGGATGACCTACGAGCCTTAATTGGGGTCTCGTATCAGGTTATTGGCATTTTGGACTCAACTAGTATGATCCATTGGTATGAGTCGTTGCTTGGACTATGACTCATATGCTCCTCTTGTAGTCTAGGCCTTTAGTTTTTTTCCAAAGTTTTGGCTCTCTGTTTCCTGCTATGAGTCCACCTATACGAGTCATAGTGAGACCTACGACTCGTAAGATGGCCTCATAGGGCTGACCCCCACTTAGCAAATTTCTGATTTTTGATCTTTGTTTCTTGCTATAAGATCACCATATGACTCATAGCTTGGGCTATGGCTCGTATGTGAGCTCGTATGTCCTGTGCTTCAGCAAAACATCTATAATTTTCCTCCTAAATCATGCTAACCTACCTTTTCTGAAAAAACAACACAAAAACACATAAACACCATAAAAAGTCACATTGAGAACTCACAAAATTCCTTGTTTTAGGCATGAAATGTGCTGTATTTTGACAGCACATCAATACCCTCAACTTAGAACTGTTGCTTGTCCTCAAGCGAAGACTCAATCTAAGCAGACAATGAGAAACACATAGCAGTTATACTAATGGCATATATATTATTTACTCTAATTCAGGTACCCAACTTTCATTTTTTAATTAAGATTACAAGGCTACTTAGTAAAACAAAACACAAAGATGTATCTGGCGATCCAACTATGATAAGCTAAGGAGCATCAACCATCCACAATCACTTGTATAGTCATATTATCACACCCAATAACTCTATACTCTTTACCCATGTTTCTGCCTTTGTTTGGTTAGATTGGGGGTGTATTAGGTTCATGGGAGACTCTTAGTACTTAGACGAGTTCAAGACTTCGCTAAGAGTTGAGTTTTGGGTGATAGTTCATGCAAAGGTAAACTTTAAACAAGTATAACTTTTAGCTCATTTGGAAATAGGTGGTCCACACATGTCAAATTAAATCCCTTTGCATGAGCTTTACAATGCACTTTGTTTCATCTTATTTAGAGTTCAGAGTCAAAGGTTATGGTCATTTTACTAAAGACTGCTAGGGCAGAGTTGCATTATGAGCCCACTGTTATGAGTCGTAGGTCGGGGTTCGACTTGTAGCTTAGGCTCTTAGTGATTTCTAGAGACTTAAAAATTGATCCTAAGGGTCATGTGAAGGGTCCTATGAGTTGTAGTGCTACCTACGGGTCGTAAAGAGGCCCGTAACAACCATTAGACTGCTTTTTGGGAAGGGTTATTTTGGTGCTTTCCCACCCTTTCTAGCTCTAGATTGACGTATTTTTTGCTCATTCAAGGTCCCAAAACCCTTAAGTTCTTCATTGTATTGATAAAATACTCTCTTAAACCCTTAAAATCCAAATTTCTTTTGGATCTAAGGATTTTCTTCAAGTTTTAAGCCTCCATTTTAAATCTTCATCAAGAACTTCTCCAAAGCTAAGATATGTGGGTTTTAACCATTGGGTCCTTTCACCCATAGTGCCTAATCCTCTTTTCTATTTAAAATGCATGATTTAATATTGATTTACTCATGGGTCTTGATTGTTGTAAATTTTACTGCATATTGAATTGAGGTTTCATGAAAGTATGATTGTCTTAGCATGTTTTGAGCTATAAATCTTAGATCTAACGTGAAATTTGATGAGGGTTTTGATGTGAATGTCTTGGGGTGTTGCAGGTGTTGATTGATGGTTTTACAATGGGTTTTCTTGTATGATTTTATCTCTAAATTGCATGGTCATATACCTCCATTACACACTCGCCAAGTGTTTGATAAAATGTCCGGATTATGATTCTTGAATTGTTGAAGGCCTAATGCTTGGCATATGATATATATGACTTTATTATGATGAAAGAATGATATATATGTGATAATTTCATAATGAGCTTGTATAGTATTGCATGTTGACCATAACCATGTTGAGGGGTTAGTACCTTGACCACTATGATGGAGGGTGAGAAGTCCATTAACCATGTTGAGGGGTTAGTACGTTGACCACTATGATGGAGGGTGAGAAGTCCATTAACCATGTTGAGGGGTCAGTACCTTGACTACTATGATGGAGGGTGATGAAGTCAATTAACTATGTGGAGGGGTAGTACCTTGACCACTATGATGGAGGGTGAGAAGTCCATTAACCATGTTGAGGGGTTAGTACCTCGACCACTACTAAGGGGGTGTTAAGCCTTAGATTCCAAGTACTACTTTGCTTTGTCTATGATCATGATCTCTCCTTACATATGTACTATGATCTATAAGAGCATGATTTTTACTACAAGCATCCATTCATACATGCCACATTATTATATTATGCCTATTGTCTATCGTTATGCATTTTGCCTATGAGGCCTATCTCTTGTTGCATTGCATCTGACATACTTAGTACATTCAAATGTACTAACGCATACTCTGTTCATACATGATGTTACCATGTAGGAACTGGAGTATGATGCCTATCTCTTATTGCATTGCATCCTACATACTTAGTACATTCAAATGTACTAACACATACTCTATGCCTATATGATGTTACCATGTACGAACTGAAGCTTCATTTGATCATCATCCTCCTCCACGTGGCTAGTGGTATCCATTCAAGCTAGTTGGTGAGTCCTCCATTCCATGGACATTGGTCTACATTCCTATGCTATATGTTAAAAACTATCTTTCCCTTTGTATGCGTTGACTATGAGGGTGAGCCCGATTGTTTGCCTTGGCCCCTGCTAAGTTGTATGTTAGAGGTGTTATTGGACAATATGTGTGTTATGCTTGAGCTTTGACTCACTTATGCTATTCAAACTATTTTACTATATGTCCTTTTTCCTTAGTCCCAATTCCCCTTTATTATTGTTTCTTATGTTGTTTTATATTGCTTCTGCGACCAAGAGATATGTAATGATATGCTATGAGGCTTGTTTGGGGTTCCTTTGGGTTCCCCATCCGCCAGTCAGGTCTAGGCCCTAGGCTTGGGTCGTGATGCATATGCTAATCAAGTTGTGCAAATGCCCTCACAGAAAAGAAGTCCCTCTTACTCACTCAAGAAACATTTAGAATTCTGGGACAGTGGAAACATTCTCACTCGTACAAATGAAATTCATGCAAAATGATTGACACCATAGGCTTGCCCCTATAATCAATTGTCGGATTGGCAACAAAGTGGATTTGGATCACTTTAGGACTTAACAGCTTGTAACGTAGGCTAAGGGGGCTTTGGTATGGCCTTTTAAGCAAGTAGTGACTAAAAGCTATCCCTGAAGCATGTTACACTTTTACCTTCAAAATCTATCCATTTTCACTAAATCCACCCTTATTCCCCCATTTCAAGCTTTCCCTGAGTGCTTTTTTTCTCTTTTTCAGTTGTGCCTCCATTTTGAATTCCTTTTTGCTAATCTCTTCAACTCAAGGCACTTTTCTTTTTCGTTTTCTTCACCTGGATCATGATTATTCATTTCTTTCTTTCCCAACCAACCACCTTATTTTTATTACTTAACCATAATGAAGGCCACCCTCAACTTTGGGTTTTATCCTGAGGTGAAGTACATAGCATCTATTCCCCAAACCAGAGCCATAATTTGTAGCCACCCTCAACTTAGGCTTTTAGCCTCCATCAAGGTTCACATGTTCAAGGATAGACTAGGGCCTATATCAAGGTATTTCATCAAACAAGGTTAAGCTAGGGTATCAAGGAAGAATGAGTACATGAGATGTTCAAAATTTTGGAACAAGGGATTCACTGGCTCATTTGGTAGGTCATTTAGGAAAGAGTGGGCTCACTAACAGAAAAAAGGCCTAAGATCCCGTCCAAATCAACCACTTCACCAAACCAATCTTAGAGTACTATGGAAAATTCTGAGTCCATACACGATGCATGAATGCAGCAAAATCATCTCACAACACAGATGGCATTGCACACACATTTTTTAGGGTAAAAAGGCAAGGTCTGAGTCTATAGATGATACATGAATGCAGCAAAATAAGCTCACAACACACATGGCATTGCATACACAATAAAGTATAGACTCACAGGTCATGCTTCCAGCCTCAGCTTACCTTCACATTATCAGAACAAACATCGCCAGATACTCCAAATGCATGAATGCATCAATAACCAACAATCTAAAAAATCTTGAGCGTACCTAAATTTTTCAAATCATTCAAAAAGCATTTAAAGACTATGTATATGCAAAAAGACCATACTAGTATGTATTTATACATTATCTACACTGCCTAAACATGTCGATTCAACAGAAAATTAAACATCCACAAGGAAAAAGAAACACGACAAGAAAACCTTGGGATCAAAAATAGGGGAAGTTATGGACTCAAGGCTGCTCAGACTTCACCTTAATCCATAACTTTCCACACCCCACCAAAATAGAATACTTTGTCCTCAAAGTAAAAACACGTACGAAAACCAAATAACAAATATATATATATATATATATATATATATATATATATATATACATACACACATTAAAAACCAAAATTTCAAAAACTAGCATCCAAAACATAAGTAAAAACAACATCCAACATAAAACATTTAAAAAAATCCAAAAACCAACATAATAAAAATATTGTCTAATGGAAAGAACAAAGTATCCATATATAAAAGATAAGGGTTGGAGTCAAAAGTCAAAATATCATGGTGCTCAAGCACTGATATATATCTGGTTCACACGGTCCTGGGTCATAACCTCCTCCTCAGCTATCTGGGTTGCAGTTATACGTAAGCTACCCTCTCCATATGAAGTCTGTTGCTCCCTATCTCTTTGTATAGCCACCATCAGTATCGACTCCTGCACCTCCTCCTCTGGTATCGACTCCTCCTTCGGTGTTGCTAGGTCATTAGGCCTAGGCATCCTTTGGCTCAACTCTGGGTCATCTATCTCAAGCGGCCTCTTCCCATGAGCATGCAGGTAGTTAACTAACCAATCACAAACCTCATCACCTACTGGTGCCACCTCCAGGACTGCAACAGGGGCTGCCAGCATTAGCAATAAGTCTGCCTTAAACTTGGCCAACTCCTGTGTCACTGCAGTTGTGTTAGGAGGCTGAGTACCCTCAAGCCTCCTCTAGAATCTCACCTCAAATACTTCTATACAGGCATCCACCACTCTAACTCTCTAATCTACCAAATCATGGGTGAATGCCTTTACCCTCTCCTCTGAGTCCCGTATGTTCTAGCTGACCCATGGTCTGAGCTGAGCTACTAAAGCCTGTAGGTTAGACTCAGCTATAGCCACCCTGCACACTAGTGCCTTAAAAGCAACAACAAAGATAAGAGAATCTACCTGCATAGTGGATGATGCTGGTGCTAGAGTACTGAAGGATAGCATAGACTGAATCTCAACAGTTGGGGAAGGCTCTGCAGTAGATAGAGTAGTATCAGTAGTAGCTGGAGTCAAACCCTAAGTCTGAGGCTCAACCAGGAATGGATCTGGGATGGCCGGGGAGCTGCACATGGTAGAGCCATTAGGTTCTCATCAGCCTTGATCAGGCTGGGATCCGTGATGTGTGTGACCTCTATATACTGGTCCCGGTGGGGGTCGATAGAAATACCTGCTGCACTATACAATCAATGAATCAAGACATGGAATGGCAGTGAGGTACTCGTCCAATGGCGGACTCATGAATCTGCTCAGAGATAATCCAGGCCCAATTTATCTCATAACTAGCTAGGATGTTGGCTAATAACATGGCTCACTCTAGGGATATCACATTATCTGTGAAAGTAGGCCGAATATGCAATGGATAATCGACCACCAAAACTTGGCTCGGAAAGAGAGATAGGCTTTAACTATTGAATCTGCGTGGTTTGTGACCCATGTTGGCTCAAAAACCTCCTCACATATCTGGCTGGCTATCCACTATAGTAGATTTGTCTTAGCCCCAACATCTTTCTCACTGACCACTCTCCTCATTTTATCAATGTGACCATTGTACTCTGTTGTGGACTAAGGCACTTTGTAGGTGGACCTAAACTGAATCTATCAAATTGTTTCCTCCGAAATAGGAACTATTTGACCTCAGACTAACACTACTCATAGTCTCGATTGCTCAATCAGCTTCGTGTTCTTTGGTAGCCCTCAACAAAGTGTAGAAAGGTAGGATGCATAAAACTCACGAACTACATAAGGGGCATACTTTCCCAGCTACTATGTAATCCATGGTAGTCCGTGCCAGTCTAATGCCACATCTACCCTGGTACTCTATCAAACCCAGAGTCGTTCAACCTGGACTCCTCATGGAATTATTGAACTGGTTTGCCATGTTCCTTTGGCTCTAACTGCTAGTCATATAGATCCTTCATTCCTGTAACGCACCATCTGGGGTCGGCCAGGAGATATGATTGTACTTCTTCTTACTGGGCCTATGAGGTGCTCTCAGGCTCTGACTCTGAACCTAAATGTGTGGGGGTCATCTGTGGTAAACTACTTCCAGAACCATCTCTATCACCCTCTTGTTCCTCCTCTTCAGACTAGGAGGAACTACTCACTTCCATAGGCGTCTGGGTTGTATGAGCCCGAGTCTAAGGTACATTAGCCTTGGGGTCTATTCTGACCCTAAGAACTTCTAATGACCCTCAGATCTCTCACTCTCGGAGGACTTATCCACCAACCTCCTTTGGAATGTTTGGATTACTCATTTATCTTTTGGAGGCATAATATCTGCAAACCAACCACACAACAACATGTCAGCTTCAACATGTTTGATCAAACAATGATCACATAATAAAGAACAAGAAACAAAAACACTTACATATTGAAATCAAAAGAAAATTTCACTGATACAGCTGCAGGTCTATAGCTACGAGGTGCAGGTACAACTCATAGGCTCTCCTACGAGTCATACTCTAGCCTCGTAGTACTAAGATTTTTGAGTAAAATGCAATCTAAAATCAGATATGAGGTGCAATTACGATGCATAGGATGACCTATGAGTTGTAGTCTGGCCTTGTACCTTATTCGAGAGGCATTTTTAAAATCCCAATCAGACTAACGATACCCCTACCATGAGTCATAGCAGATGCTATGAGTCATAGGTGGGTCTCATATGAGGAATGTAAAGGAACCACAGGTGAGTGGTGAGTGGTGCCTGCTGCAGGAAACCGCTATGACTCGTAGGGGATTCTACGAGTCATAGGGGGGCCTCGTAGCCAGAAATAAAAGGCACCTATAGTGCTTGTAACATTCCCACATGAATCACAAACAAATTTAACACAAACCAGCAATTGGCAATTATAAAAGCAATACAATACATTTAACGTACAAGTAGACCCACTACGACATTAGGAAGTTATAACAACCATTACCCCCAAAGATCAAAGTCAATACTACATTACATCAAGCAAAACCAAAAGAAATTTCATCTCTAAACTCACACTCGTTATCAATAAAACATTCCATTGAGATGCAAGTGAAATTTAAGCAGTTTCAATTAAATCCAACAAGATGTGGTATATGAACACGCATGCATTTTCCAAACTCCCATTCCAAAAATAATTTGCCCAATGTTTAGAGAACAATTAAGCATTACATTTACGGGACTATTATACTCATAGCTATAACCACCCACACAAGAATTTCGAACAAAGCTTAATTCATAGCAATATTTTCAAAGAACTCAAACCCTAGTTTTCATGTCTAGACCAAAGTATCACCACATGGGTATGAATCTTCATGATTAAATCAGATACACAATCATCTAAAGAATGAAACTCACCATAATAGTGCGTTAAAATTAACTACGAAGCTTACCAAATGGTAGAAGAATTGAACCAATATAAAGTAGATGGAAAAATATGCCAAAACCCTAGAGAATGGAGTCCTTGCTGGAAAATAACACAGGTACCTAAGATTGTGATCTGAATAGTGAATGAGGGAGAGGGATTTGGGATTTCTTGGTTGCTTAGGGTTTATGAATTGAATTTAGGGGTGAAATTCTATTTTAACCCCTTTAATATCAAAATCGGGCTGCCTTTTAAAAAGTTACAAATCGGGGCTATGAGACCCCAACTACGAGTCATAGGGTATCCTACGACTCGTAGGTCCCGATCTTGTAGCAGATCTAACACTTACAAAAAATTAGAATTCATACCTGGGCATTACGAAGCCCATTTACAACTCGTAGGAGACCATACGAATCATAAGGTTGGCTCATAGTATCTGTGCCAACTTATAATACTCACTTTATCCCTCTATGAGGCATGACTGCGAGTTGTAATATTGATTATGACTCGTAAGTCTACTCGTAGAGGCTGCTTTAAGCACTAATTTTTTTCACATCTTCAGTTCTTAGCTTCCACCTACAGGCCAAGTCTCAAACAACAATCCTCAAAATATCACAACTGCATCAATGTTTTTCAAACTTAAAACAAAACAACACCGTACTACCTAGAAATTTCAAAAACCTAATAAGCTTAAAAATAAACTAAAATTCATCACATATGCTTAGGTTGCCTCCCAAGAAGCATGTTTAACATCGTGGCTCAACTTTGTCTTCATCCTTCATCAACAATCATCAAGAGACTAAACCTCACTCTTCAATTCATCTGGATGTTTCATTGACTAGCGGATGACAAACACAACCTTTGCATCATTGACCCTAAACCAAAGTTAACTCGAATCTATATCCACAAGAGCTCTCCCAGTGGCCAGAAATGGTCTTTCCAAAATGATGGGTACCTCAAAATCAACCTCAGAATCAAGGATCACAAAATCCGTGGGAAAGATGAATTTATCAACTTTAATGAGAACAACAAGAAGTATTCCCTCCGGGTTTTGGATCGCTTAATTCACCATGAGCAATTGCAATCATGTTGGAAGTACCAAGGCCAAGCTTTTTGAATACGAGAAGAGGCATTATATTGATGCTCGCTCCTAAATCACACAATGCTCTTGTGAATTCAACATCACCAATGGTGCAAGGGATGGTAAATGCACTAGGGTTCTCTCATTTTTGAATAAGGCATTTAGTCATGATTGCACTACATTATTGGAGCTCCTGTGTGAACTCTTGGCTCAAAGTGAGTTTCTTTGTCACCAAATCCTTCATATACTTGACGTACCCAGGCATCTTCTCCAAAGCTTCTAGAAGAGGAATGTTGGTGGATAGTTGCTTCAACATCGTGAGGAAGTGTCTCAATTTTCCATCCTCTTCTTTTTTCTTAAGACTTTGAGGGAAAGGAGAAGGAGGCTTTGGAATTGACTTAATTTTTTGGTGCTACCTCACCTCTTCTCTTTGCATCCCAACAATCTTCGGACCTTCTCCCTCAACCACAACTTCACCTCCAATACCCTTCTTATCAACTTCATCCATAATTACCAGCATAGGGGTATCTATGGTGCTTTTGCCACTCCTAGTCATGACTGCCATGCAATACCCTTCATTTTTAGGATTTTGAACTGTATTGCTTGGTAAGGTGCCCTTTCGGCGGTTCAATTGCAAAGAAACTTTCCTAAATTATTGTTCTAGTTTCTTAATCGCCATAGACTAAGACTCTATTTTTTGGTTAATACTTGAAATATCTACTTTCATTCCCTTCAAGGTCTCATCTTGGTGATCAACTCTCTTCAATAACTTGTCAAACATCTCTTCAAGCCTTGATGTGCTTGGCACGAAATCATGATTGGGGGGCAGCACATAAGGACTATTATTAGAACCATCTCTTCTACCTTATTCGGCATTCGGCATTCTGCACCCTATCCCTTTCATAGTAGCCACCTCGGTTATCTCTGTAACCACCATCACTATTGTAGTTCCTACCTTGATTCCCGAAACCTTGCCTCTAATAGTCCGAGTTGGACCTTTAGGGGTTATTCCAGAAACCCGCCGCTTGGTTACTCACGAAGTAAGCATCTTCATCAAAGAATGGATCTTCATATATAGGAGCCTTAGGAGGTTGGTTAGTGACCACTTGGACACTTGCTTGGTTTTACTTCAAGACCAAGTCCATACCTATGCAAAGTTGAGCAAGTTGCTCTATGATCTCTTCATTGACCTTTGCTTGCTTATTATTAGTGTCAACTACACAAGAAGTCTTTATTACACCTTGCTCTCATTCACCCTATGCTCTATTTGTTTAACCACTTGCTCCATCTTTGCGGTTATCAATGCAAAAGGTTGGTCAAGAAACATTCCTTCCATGATTGTGTCGGCATAAGCTTGACTATTCTCATCAAGTGCTCAATAGAAAATCTCAATTAAGGCATCATCAATAATCTTGTGATCAGGGACTATCCTCAAGCATTTGGTAAATCTCTCCCATGTGACAACCACACAGCTGCATTTCCCATCAATGATAATGGGAACACCCTCAAACCAATGGCATCAAGAGAATGATTTTTTGTCCCTATGACACTCTTGTAGACAAAAACCACATTATGGAGATGACTGTGGGGATCCTTTGAAGGTAGCCCTGTGAACAATCCACAATTTTGGAGCATTTGAAATAACCACTTGACACTAAGAACTTAGTATCTGCTAGTAATAGAGGCAATACTATAGCACCAATAACATCCATGGCCATAGGGTTCAAGCGATATTGGTTCCAAGCATAAACATTCTTATTGAAATCCTTAAGTTTTTGTTAATCATCCCTCAGTAGTGGATTATCTTCTCTTCCCATATCATCATTCATATTCATTACTTCCTCAATAGCGATATCCTCATTCACTCGAGTCATTCCTTTAAAAAGTCGATGGATCTCCAAATTGATTGGAGCTATGGGATTGCCTTTGCTCCTTGTGTTGGGCATACAACCTTGTATAGCCCGCAAGTAAAGTAAAACAATAAAAACAAAAACAAAAGTAAAATACAAGAGAGTCTAGAAATTAATACTTGAACAAACTAATAGTTAAATCAAGTCATATTCCCCCGCAACAGTGCCATAATTTTTAATGATGTTCACGCTCCAATAAGAAAGCGGTCGCTATCAGCAATTAACCTAACCGAAGGTTAGACTTGAATCCACAAGGAATACAGTGTTTGACTATAAGAATTCACTATCAATCATTTTGACTATTTATAATAAAAATCTGTAAATAGGGGGGTTTGTGATTCAAGAAAAAAAATAAAAAATAAACACTATACTATGACGCAAGAAAATACTCAATTTTAGGGACAACTTGGGAATTATGTTCCCCATGGTTCGTTGACTCGATTACCCTTGACCACATAACAACAATTGGAAATTCGCATGCAGGATGGTAACTTAGGTTGTTCTATCCCTCTTGTGAAGATGATTGTTGAATTTCACCATGGTGTTTGGTCGGCAACCATGGTGTGGCAACTAACCGTTACCTATTGTCCCAGTCAACCTCCCCTTGGTCATGTTTAGTTGACTAAATGAGAGCACATCAATGGAATCATGTTATCTATTTCTTTTTTCCTATTCGTCACTACCTTGGTCAAGATCGTGATAGTAGGCTAGGTTTGGTGTTGGCCACCACCAAATAACAATCAAAATGAAGGAAAATGGACAATACATGCGAAACCCCAATTGTAGAAATATAATAAACCTAGGTCATCTCAAGTCAACTACCCATGGTTCCCACAACCCCAAGTTGTGGGTAGTTAGCTACTTATGGCTAAGATAAAACACATAAAGTTCCCACAACCCCAAGTTGTGGGTGCTTAGCTACTCATGGCTAAGGCAAAACCAACAAAAATGCAAATATAAGACATAGTTGAGAATTTTACCCAAAGCAATGAAGAGTGAAGACACCACAAGTTGCAAACCACAAGCTTGATTTATTGATAATGAGTACAAACAAAGATTTGCAATCTCCAAAAGTGGGGTTTTCAAGTGAAAATGAAAATATATTCTAAAACCCTAAAATATTCTTAAGAGGATATTCAAAGGTGAAGTTTAATGTTTATAATTTGGGATCTCTCAAATAAAATCCTAACTTAAAGTATTTATAGTGTTTACAAATTAACCCTAAAAATTACACAGAAAAGACAGTTGATAGCTATTACGCCTCACAGGTACGACTCGTAGGGTGACCTATGATTTTTAATTGGGGTCTCGTATAAGGTTTATAGCATTTTGGACTCCACTGGTATGACCCACTAGAACGAGTCATTGCTTGGGCTACGACTTGTATGCTCCTCTCGTAATTTCGGCCTTCAGTTTATTGGTCGAATATTTTGGCTCTTTGTTTCCTGCTACGAGTCCACCTATATGAGTCATTGTGAGACCTATGACTGATAGAATGGCCTTGTAGGGCTGACCTCTACTTAGCAAATTTTTGATTTTTGATCTCTGTTTCTTGCAACGAGATCACCATATGGCTCATAGCTTGGGCTACGACTCATAGGTGAGCTCGTATGTCCTGTGCTTCAGCAGAATCTGCAATTTTCCTGCTAAATGATACCAAAGTACCTTTTCTGCAATAACAACACAAAAACACATAAAACCCATAAAAAATTGCATTAAGAACTCACAAAATTCCTTGTTTTATGCGTCAAATGTGTTGTATTTTGACACCACATCAGAACCTCTTCATAAGTCAAATTGTCTTCTACAATACCCACTACATCTAAAGGCATAATAGTACTTGGGTCACCCACACACTTCCTCAACATGGACACATGGAAGATCGTATGAACAATATTCATATCATTAGCCAACTCCAACTCATAGGCCACCTTACTAATCCTCCTCAACACCCTATAAAGACCAAAAAATCTTGGACTCAGTTTACCTTTTTTACCATAATGAACCACACCCTTCATAGGTGAGACCTTCAAGTAGACCCAATCACCAACCTTAAATTTAAGATCCCTTCTGCTCATATCGGTATAGGACTTATGTCGACTTTGGGTTGTTTTCAACCTTTCCTTTATCATCCTCACCTTCTTCATGGCCTCCATAACCAATTTTGAGACTAACAAAGCCATCTCCACCACCTCGAACCATCCAGCCGAGGATCTACAACGTCTATCATAGAGAGACTCAAAAGGAACCATACCAATGCTAGAATGGTAGCTATTACTGTAAGCAAACTCAATGAGTGGAAGATGATCATCCCAACTACCCTTTAACTCCAAAATACAAGCTCTAAGCATATCCTCAAGAATTTAGATAGTTCTTTCAGCTTGGTCATCTATTTGAGGGTGAATGGTCGTACTAAGCTTAACCTTGGTACAAAGACCTCTTTTGAAGGACCTCCAAAAGTGAGAAGTGAATTGAGCACCACGATCAGATATATCTGATAGATAAGGGCACTCTATGCAATCTAACCAATTCATCAATGTACAAATTAGCATAATCTTCGGCACTATAGGTAGTTTTGAGCGGTAGGAAATGAGCCGACTTTGTCACTCTATCAACCACAACCCAAATGGAGTCAAAATGTCTTCTAGTCTTAGGCAACCCAACCATAAAATTCATGTTAATTTCCTCCCACTTCTAAGTAAGAATCTCTATATCTTGGGCTACGCTACCTAGTCTTTGATGTTCGGCTTTGACTTGTTGGCAATTATGGCAACCAAATACAAACTTAGCAATATCTCTCTTCATGCCACCTACCAAAACACTTCCCTCAAATCTCTATACATCTTGGTAGAATCGGGGTGAATATAATAGCAAGCATTATGAGCCTCATCAAGAATATTCTCTCTCAAGTCATCAATACAAGACACACATAATCTACCTTGGTACCTAAGGGCACTATCTCCCCCTTGGGGGAAAACCTCTACCTTACCATCTCTCACCAAGGCCTTCAATTCTAACAAGGCGGGGTCAAGATCTTGCTTTGCCTTCACCTCCTCAATCAATGAAGATTTTGGGCCATCAACAACCACAATATCACTATTATCAACCTCCTCCAACCTAACTCCCAATCTAGCCAACCAATGGACATCTCTAGCCACCTTTTTTCCCCCATCATCAACATGTGCTAGGCTACGCATACACACTATACTCAAAGCATCGACCACAACATTAGCCTTACCGGGGTGATAAAACACACTCATATCATAATCCTTAAGAAGCTCTAACCACCTTCTTTGTCTCAAGTTAAGATCTTTTTGAGTGAACACATATTGGAGGCTCATATGATTTCTAACCACCTTCGTTGTCTCAAGTTGAGATCTTTTTGGGTGAACACATATTGGAGACTCTTATGATCTGTAAACACATCAACATGCACCCCATACAGGTTATGATGCCAAATGTTCAAATACCACGGCAGCCAATTTAAGATCATAGGTAGGATAATTCTTTTCATGTACCTTAAGTTGTCTAGAGGCATAAGCTATCACTTTACCATTTTGCATCAAAGCACAACCCATGCCAATTCATGAGGCATCACAATACAAAACAAACCCTTCCAACCCTTCTAGTAGAGACAAGATAGGAGCAGAGACAAGCTTATCTTTCATGGTTTGGAAACTCCTTTCACACTCATCGATCCACACAAAATTTTCCTTCTTTTGGGTGAACTTAGTTATCAGAGAACCAATAGAAGAAAATCCATTCACAAACCTCCAGTAATAAACTACTAATCCCAAGAAGCTTCTACTTTACGATGTAGTCAAAGGTCTAGGCCAATTTCTAATCACCTCCATCTTTTTAGGATCCATTTTAATACCATCACCCAGCACCACATGACCTAGAAAGGCAACCTCTTTCAACCAAAACTAACATTTCTCATACTTACCATACAACTTCTGTTTCCTCAGTTTTTACAATACCACCCTCAAATGATCCATATGCTCCTTCTTACTATAGGAATAGATTAAGATATCATCAATAAAATATACCACAAACAAATCATGGTAGGGTTTAAAGACCTTATTCATAAGATCCATGAAGATAGTCGGTGCATTGGTCAACCCAAAAGACATAATCACAAATTCATAGTACCCATACCTAGTCCAGAAGGCTGTCTTGGGAATGTCACACTCCCTCACTTTCAGTTGGTGATATCCGGATCGAAAATCAATCTTAGAGAAGTGACTAGCCCTTTGAAGTTGGTTAAAAAGATCATTAATCCTTGGTAGAGGGCACTTATTCTTGATCGTGACTCTATTAAGTTGCTGGTAATCAATACACATTCTAAGATAACCATCCTTCTTCTTCACAAACAAGATCGGTGCACTCCAAGGTGATTGGCTAGACCTAAAAAACCCTTCTCCAACATATCCCTCAATTGCTCTGTCAACTCCTTTAACTCTACTGAGGCTATACAAGAAGGGGGAATAGATATGGTTTGAGTATTGTGAAGGAGGTATAAGCAAAAATCTATTTCCCTTTTGAGAGGAACACGGGAAGCTCATTAGGGAAGACATCAAGAAACTTAAACCGACTCTACAGGAAGGACTTTGGACTCAACATCCCTAACCCTCACAAGATGATAGAGACACCTATTATAAATCCACTTTTGGGCTTTAATGCAAGAAATGAATCTACCCTTGACCATCACATCGTGACTCTCCCACTCAAGAATGGGTTCATTACGAAATTGGAATTTGACCCTATAGGTTCTACATTCAATAGAGGAATAATATGCTTGCAACCAATCCATCCCAAGAATGATATCAAAATCCACCATATCCAACTCAACAAGATCACAAGGCAATATTTTATGCAAGATGCAAATGGGATAATTTTTATAGACCCTTCTAGTAATAATGGATGCACCAACAGGAGTAGGCACCTCATAAGGCTCACAGAATAATTCGGGTTCAATATGAAACATTTTGGCAACAAAAAGAGTAAAAAAAAGTGGCACTTGGGTCTATTAATGCATAGACATCAAAATTTAAGACTTTTAACATACTTATGATGACATCAGACATATCAACTACCCCTTTCCTACCTTGAAGAACATAGAACCAATTATGCCTTGGGGCACCACTTTGTTGACCTCCTCTTCCCATAGGAACTGCATTCGCACCTTAGCCTTATGGATGGCCATTTATACTCTTATGTTGTGCATGTGGACAATCAATCACCTTGTGACCTACTTCACCACACCCATAACAAGAATTAGTATCCTTCAAACATGGGCCATCATAGCCTCGACACATCCTAGGCACCTAACATTAAACACTATACCACCATCACCTTGGACCCTTGGGTTGTCATTAGAAAACCTTCTAGTAGGAGCATTGGAAGACCCTTGGCCTTGATGAAACCAGCCACCCTTGGGACTTTGGAATCTACCTTCAAATTGGGCCTTCTTGGCATTATTACCCCTTGACTTTCTCAACTTTTCCCCCTTCAATTGTTCGGCATAAGTCATGAGGCGGGACAAGTATATATCACCTATCAAAATAGCGGCACAACATTCTTCATTTACCAAGTAGGAATCCTGGACCTTGGCTCGGCCATCAATTGTGGAGAAAATTCAGAGAGTTGGTCGAACTTGAGGATATACTCCCTCGTTCTCATGGACCCTTGCTTAAAATTCATGAATTACATTATTTTGGCCTCCTTTAGCTCAGAATGTCACATTCTCTTAGTTTCAGTTGGTGATAGCCTGATCTGAGGTCCATCTTAGAGAAAATAGTGGAACCCTGAAGTTGGTCGAATAAATAATTAATCTTCGAAAGGGGGTGCTTATTTTAGACTGTCACCTTATTCAACTAGCGGTACTCACTCAATACACATCCTTAGAGAACCATCCTTCTTTCACACAAACAAGACCAGAACACCCAATGGAGAGACACTCAGCCTTATGAATCCTTTCTCCAACAAATCCCTCAATTGCTCCTTCAACTCTTTCAACTCAGCAGGGCCATCCAATGTGGTGGAATAGAAATAGGTTGGGTGTCAGAAAGAACATCAATTCCGAATTCAATCTCCTTATTTGGAGGAACTCCAGGAAGATCCTCAGGAAACTCGCTCATAATGGGGACAGACTCAAGAGTAGGTGGCTCAACATCATCAGACTTGACACATACGAGGTGATAACTACATCTTTTAGAAATTAGTCATCGGGCCTTGAGATAAGAAATAAACTTATCCTTTGGCATAACAGAATCCCCCTTCCACTTAATAATAGGCTTATTTAGAAACTGACACTTGACAGTCTAAGTTCGACAGTTGATAGAGGCATAGCAAGTGTAAAGCCACTCCATACCAAGGATCACATTAAAATCAACCATCTCTAACTCAATCAAATCGACTAGAATATCCAATGAGAAATGGACACCACATAATATCTATAGATTCTCTTAGCTAGAATGAGCTCACCAACAATAGTAGAAATAGAAATTGGCTCAAGAAAACACATAGGAATGAAACAACCCCAAAAAGTGCCTGAAAATATACCTTGGATTGCCCAAAATTTTAAATTTCATGTATCTCAAAATTCATACACGATATAAAAAATCTGACTTCATATTCTTATTCAGGGGGTAAAAATTATGGGGAAAAGGGTCTATCGCTGATTTAAGAGCAAAAGATTAGCAATTATGATTTTTTCAAGTGACAAATTCCAGTGAGCATTCCGCGCCCCTGGCGTGAAGAGCCAAAGGCATACAGATGAAGAGGAGTTATCTTCGCGTCCTCTCCACAACAAAGAGAGGTATATTTTCTATCCAGTGATTTTTTGTACGGTCCAAGATTTTTAAGTCTTGGGCCTAAGTGTTCCCAAACGTGTTTTTACCTATACTTAGCCTTATTTGACACTCATATCATCATAAATATTTTCCAATACTCACTTAAACACTTAGCAATATTTTCACTACCAAATTCAATTCTCAAAACATCATCAAGAACTAAGGATTTCCGTCAAGGTTCTTCTTCAAGCTTCAAGTCTCCATCTTTAATCTTAATCAAGTTCATCCCCAAAGCTAAGGTATGTGGGTTTCTTTCATGGGTTACTGTCACCCATGATACCTAACCCTCTTTTTACTCAAATTGTATGATTTAAAGTTGATTTATAAATGGGTCTTGCTTATTATAAATTTCACTACACACTCTGTTAAAGCTATGTGAAATTCTGATTGTTTTGAGCTATAAATCTTTGACCTATTGAAATATTTTAGAAGGGCTTTTGATGTATGTTCCTTAAGGGTGTTGCAAGGTGCTGATTGATGGTTTTACAATGGATTTTCTTGCATGATTTCATCTCTATATTTCATGGTTTTATACTACCATTACACGCTCTTTAAGTGTTTGATAAAATGTCTGTATGTGGTTTCTTAAGGAGTTGAAGGTCCAAAGTATGACATATGATATGATTGACTATATAATGATGAAACGAGCTTATGTATATGATATAGTCTATATATAGTGTTGCATTAAACCATACCCGATCCAGGGGAACAAGAACCAAGGTAATCGAGGTGGGGGTTTGTACTCATCAACCGAGGTGGGATTTTGTACTCATCAATAATGTAAGGGGTTTGTACTTCGCCACCATGGTGATAAGGTGTGATTGTAATCAACCATGTGAGGGGTTTGTACCACACCACCAGGGTAATGGGGTCAAACCATAATCAACCACTAAGGGGTTTGTACCTTTAAAATCTAGCTTGGTATCTTCTACAAATATGATATCCTATATGAGCATGAGCTACTTAAGCATGTTTTACTTATACGTTGATCATACATGCCATATTGTTATGTTATGCCTATTGTCTAACGTTATGCATTTTGACTATGATGCCTAATTCTTGTTGCATTGTATCCTACATACTTAGTACATTCAAACATACTAACGCATGCTCTTGCCTACATGATATCACCATGTAGGAACCGTTGCCCAAGTTGATCATCCTCTTACTCCACATAGCTAGTTCGGTACTACTCAAGCTAGTTGGTGAGTCCTCCATTTTGGGAACTTAGTCTATGTTGATCTTATTATGTATTGAGACATTCTTCTTTATTATCTTTATTGTCTTGGCCCCCGCTCTTATCTGTGTATTAGAGGTGTTTGTTGGGCATGTTATATATCTATGCTAGGAGCCTTGATATTATTGTTCTTGATGTCCATGATATGAAAGTGCTTCCCCTTCGCCCCAGTTGCCCCACTTTATTATCTCTTGATTTTTGTTTTTATTGCTTCCGCGACCAAGGATGTATAATGATGTTCTAAGAGGCTTGTTTAGATTCCCCTTGCGCTATGATAAGTCTAGGCCCTAGGCTTGGGTCGTGATAAACTTCATATCAGAGCACTATGTTCATAGATCATCGGAGTCCAACACACCACATCAATTAGAGTCCTATTTATGATTTTGAAGTGCGCCAAGACTATGAGTAGGAGGCTACGAGATATTTTAGGAAATGTTTCCTTTCTTCATGTTCTAAGTCATGCTATAGAATTGTGGTAAGTTTTTCACCCTAACAATTATTCTTTGTTATGCTAGATCATGTCAAACACTCGAGGAAGAAGGGCCCAAACGCCCGAGGAGTAACTTACCAATGGTAAGCTCCAGGATGCTCTCCCTATACTTGCCTAAGTTATGGCAAACCAAGTTAACCAAGGCTCCGAAGCCCGTCATGCGACTACCCTTAGGAGTTAGGGTAAGAGACTTTATAAGGATGAATCCTCTGGTGTTCTATGGGTCAAAGGTGGATGAAGATCCATAAAAGTTCATTGATGAGGTCCACAAAATCTTGAATATCATGGGTGTTAGTCTGAATGAAAAGGCAGAGTTGGTGGCCTACCAACTTAAAGGGGGAGCCCAAATATGGTATGATCAATCGAAGGGTGAGAAGGGAATCGATAATAGGGTGCTTTGGGAGGAGTTCAAATTGGCTTTCCTTAATCGATTTTTCCCCTCTTGAGCTTAGGAAAGCTAAGTTGGTGGATTTTATGAACTTGAAACAAGGTGCTATGAGTGTGAGAGAGTATGCCCTCATGTTTAATCAACTTTCAAAGTATACTCCTCATTTAGTAGTCAATCCTAGATCTAGGATGAATAAGTTCGTGATAGAGGTCTCCGACTTGGTAAGTGAAGAATGTTGGTCTGCCATGCTAATTAATGAGATGAACTATCTTGGTTGATGACCTATGCCGAGCAAATGAAGGAGGAGAAATTGAGGAAGAAAAAGGGGCATGAGGCCAAGAAGGCTCGATTTGAGGGTAAATTTTGAAAGGGCGCTAGAATTCATCAAGGCCAAGGGCTTTCTCATGCTACTAATAGGGGATTTTCCAATGACTTCCCTAGGCCTCAAGGTGTTGGTGGTGTGGTTCCTATTGATGTGTGCCCTAAATGTGGAAGGAGTCATGGAGGCCCATGTTTAAAAGGTTCTAATGCATGCTTTCAATGTGGGGAACTTGGCACAAGAAGGTGGATTGTCTAAGAAAATATGGAAAGGGCCGGGGTGCAAACATGATTCCATTGGGTAGAGGTGGTCCTCGAGGTGGTGCGCCAAGGCACAATCGATTTTATGCTCTACATGGGAGGCAAGGGGTTGGTGAGGTTCCTGATGTTGTTATCGATATGTTGAAAATCTTTGACTTTGATGTATATGCTTTGATTGATCCGAGTGGCACTCTTTACTTTGTTACCCCTTTTGAGGGTAAAAAGTTTCATGTTGACCCCGAGTTGTTGGATGAGTCGTATGAAGTTTCTACTCCTATTGGTGCCTCTATTGTTGCTAGAAAAGTTTATAAGAGTTGTCATATTTGCATTGTGCATAAGTTTTTGCCTTGTGATGTTGTTGAATTAGACATGGTAGATTTTAATATCATTCTTGGGATGGATTTGTTGCTGGACTACTATGCTTCTATTGATTGTAGATCCCGTAGGGTTAAGTTTCAATTCCCTAATAAACCCGTCCTTGAGTGGGAAAGTCAAGATGTGGTGGTCAATGGTAGATTCATTTTATGAATTAAAGCCGTAAGTTGATCTTTTAGGGGTTTCTTTATCATCTTGTGAGGGTTAGAGATGTGGAGTCCAAAGACTCCTCCATATAGTGGATTCTGGTTTTAAATGACCTTCCCAGTGTTCCTCCCGAATGGAAAATAGACTTTGGTATAGACCTCTTCCCCGATACTCAACCTATCTCTATTACCCCTTACTGTATGGCCTCGACGAAGTTGAAGGAGTTAAAGAAATAATTGAAATATTTGTTGTAAAGGAATTTATTAGACCTAGTCAATCACCTTGGGGTACCCCAGTATTGTTTTTGAAAAAGAAGGATAGGTCACTTAGAATGTGCATTGACTACTGGTAACTCAATAGGGTCACCATCAAGAATAGGTATCCTCTTCCAAGGATTGATGACTTGTTTGACTAATTGCAAGGGGCTAGCTTCTTCTCTAAGATTGATCTTCGATTGGGGTATCATCAAGTAAAGGTGACGGAGTGTGATATCCTCAAGACAGGCTTTAGACTAGATATAGGCATTATGAGGTTTTTGTGATGTCGTTTGGATTGACTAATGCACTGACCTTCTTCATAGACCTAATGAATAGGGCCTTCAAACCTTACCTTGATTCCTCTATTGTGGTCTTTATTGATGATATGTTGATCTATTCATATAGTAGGGAGAATCATATGGGGCATTTGAGGGTTGTGTTGCAAAGATTGAGGGAGGAGAAATTGTATGCCAAATGTAACAAGTGCGAATTTAGGTTGAAGGAGGTTGCATTCTTGGGTCAAGTGGTGTCGGGGAATTGCATAAAAGTGGATCCTAAGAAAACTGATGTGATTAGAAATTGGCCTAGACCATTGACCCCATCGGATATTAGGAGCTTCTTGCGCTTAGTGGGTTACTATAGGAGGTTTGTGAATGGTTCTCCTCCATTGCTTCCCCCATGACAAAATTGACTAAAAAAAAGGTTATGTTTGTGTGGACTAATAAATGTGAGAAGAGCTTCCAAACATTGAAAGACAAGCTTGTGTCCGCTCTTATATTATCACTACCAGATGGGCTTGAGGGATTTGTGGTGTATTGTGATGCTTCCCATATTGGTTCAGGTTGTGTGTTGATTCAAAATGTGGTAAGGTGATAGCTTATGATTTTAGACAACTCAAGGTACATGAAAGGAACTACCCTACCCATGATCTAGAGTTAGCCATCGTTCTGTTTGCATTAAATATTTGGTGTCACTACTTGGTGGATGTGTTCACCGATCACAAAAGCCTCCAATATGTCTTCACTTAAAAGGATCTCAACTTGAGGCGAAGAAGATGGTTAGAACTTCTTACAGACTATGATATTTGTGTGCACTATCATCCGGGTAAGGCAAATATGGTGGTAGATACTTTGAGTGGGGTATCTATGGGTAGCCTAGCCCATGTTGATAGTGGTGATAATAAGATAGCTAGGGACATGCATCAATTGGCTAGATTGGAGGTTAGGTTGGGAGAGGTTATGATAATAGTGGTATTGTTGTTGACAGGTCTAAGTCTTCATTGGTTGATGAGGTGATAGCAAAATAAGATCTTGATTCCTCCTTCCTTGAATTTAAGGCCATGGTGAAAGATGGCAAAGTAGAGGTTTTCTCCCAAGGGGAAGATGGGGCCCTTAGGTACCAAGGTAGATTGTGTGTGCCTTGTGTTGATTGTTTGAGGGAGAAGATCCTTGATGAGGCCCACAATTCTTCTTATTCCATCCACCCCAGTTCCACAAAAATATATAGAGATTTGAAAGACGTGTATTGGTGGGGAGGCATGAAGAGGGACATTGCCAAATTCATTTTCGGTTGCCATAGTTTTCAACAAGTCAAAGCCGAAAATCAAAGGCCGAGTGGCCTAACCCAATACATAGAGATTCCTAATTGGAAGTGGGAGGTGATTAATATGGATTTTGTGGTTGGGCTTCCCAAGACTAGAAAAGTTTTTTATTCCATTTGGGTGGTGGAATATAGGATGATGAAATTGGCTCACTTTCTACCAGTTAAGACCACATACGGGGGTGAAGAGTATGCAAGTTGTACATTTATGAGTTAGTAAGGTTACATGGAGTTCTTTTGTCTATCATGTAGGATCGTAGTTCATAATTCACTTTACACTTTTTGAGGTCTTTTTAAAGCGCTCTTAGCACAAAAGTTCACCTTAGTATGGCCTTACGCCCTCAAATGGATGGCCAAGCCGAAAGGATAATTCAAACCCTTGAAGAGATTCTTAGGGTATGTGTATTAGTGTTGAGGGGTAGTTGGGATAACCATATTCCTTTGATTGAGTTTGCCTACAACAATAGTTATCACTCTAGCATCTGTATGGCTCCTTTTGAGGCTCTTTATAGGAGACGTTGTAGATCACCAGTTGGTTGGTTTGAGGTTGTAGAGGTGGTTGTATTGGGACCGGATCTGATCATGGAGGCTCTTGAGAAGGTTAGGATGATTAGGGAGAGATTGAAGATAGCCCAATGTCGTCAAAAATCCTATGTCGATGTTAGAAGAAGAGACCTTGAATTCAAAGTAGGTGATTGGGTTTATTTGAAAGTTTCTCCAATGAAAGGTGTTGTCTATTTTGGTAAAAAGGGGAAGTTGAGTCCAAGATATGTTGGTCCTTATGAGTATTTTAAGAGGGTTGGCAAGGTAGCTTATGAATTGAAGTTGCATAGTGAAATGAATTTAGTTCATCTAGTGTTCCATGTGTCTATGTTGAGAAAATGTGTTGGAGATCCTAGTGCTATTCTGCCTCTTGATGTTGTGGGTGTTGTTGAGGATAACTTGACTTATGAGGAGACTCCGGTTCAGATTTTGGATGGGCAAGTGAAGAGATTGAGGAACAAGAAGGTGGCATTCGTTAAGGTCCTTTGGAGGAACCAACAAATTGAAAGTGCTACTTGGGAGGCCGAAGCGGACATGAAAAAGTGGTACCCTTATGTCTTCCACTCCACTCAAGCCTAAGATACTAATACTAAGTCCTCTATGTGATTTCAAGTTTTGTATTTCAGCCCATATGTCATTCATATGCATTCATGTCTAAATTAACAAGTTTATGATGATTTTACACTTATGTTGAGATTTTGGAAAATGGTATTTTAAATGTAATGTTTTATTCTTACTGGGGCAGATTTGTTTATGATCATTGTTTTCTTATACATCTCTTTTAGATTCAGGCACAAATGTTCCCAAGAAGGAGATATTAAAACAACCCTAAAACATGCCCGAAAATGTGCCTTGGAATACCTAGAATTTTAAATTCAACATATCTTAAAATTCGTACGCGATATCAAAAATCAGACTTCATATTCTTGTTAGGGGGTCAAAATTAGGGGAAAAAGTGTCTAAACCCGATATAAAAGCAAAAGATTAGACATTCTGATTAGTCAAGTGACAAATTCTAGTGAGCATTCCGTGCACCTGGCGTGACGCGCCAAGGGCGCGCAGATGAAGAGGAGTTGTCTTCACGTCATCTCTGCGACGCAGAGAGGTGTATTTTCTGTCTACTGATTTTCTGTATGGTCCAAGACTTTTAATTCTTGGGCCTAAGTGTTCCCAAACGTGTTTTTACCTATACTTAGTCTTATTTCACGCTTATATCATCCTAAACATTTCCCAATACTCAATCAAAAACTTAGCCATATTTTCACTACAAAATTCAAGTTTCAAACCCTCATCAAGAACTAAGGATTTCCTTTAAGGTTCTTCTTCAAGTTTCTAGTCTCCATCTCCAATCTTCACCAAGTTCAACCCTAAAGCTAAGGTAAGTGGGTTGCTTTCATGGGTTCCTTTCACCCATGATACCCAAGCCTCCTTTTACTCAAATTGCATGATTTAAAGTTGATCTATAAATGGTCTTGCGTATTCTGAAATTCACTGCACACTATGTCAAAACTATGTGAAATTGTGATTGTTTTGCTATGTTTTGAGCTATAATTCTTTGATCTATTGTAAGATTTGAGGAGGGCTTTTGATGTATGTTGCTTGAGGGTGTTACAAAAAGTTGATTGATGGTTATAAAATGGATTTTCTTGCATGATTTCATCTCTATATTTCATGGTTTTATACTAGCATTACACACTCTCTAAGTGTTTGATAAAATGTCCAGATGTGGTTTCTTGAGGAGTTGATGTTCCAAAGCATGAGATATGATATGATTGACTATATGATGATGAAATGAGCTTATGTATATGACATACTCCATATAAAGTGTTGCATTAGACCATACCCGATCCGGGTGGACAAGAGCCAAGGTAACCAAGGTGGGGGTTTTTACTCATCAACCATGTGAAGGGTTTGTATTTCACCACCATGGTGATAAGGTGTGATTATCATCAACTATGTGAGGGGTTTGTACCACACCACCGGGGTGATGCGGTGAAAGTATTATCAACCACCAAGGGGTTTGTACCTTGAAAATCTAGCTTGGTCTCTTCTAAAAATATGATATCCTATATTAGCATGAGCTACTTAAGCATGTTTTACTTATGCATTTATCATACATGCCATATTGTTATGTTATGCCTATTGCCTAATGTTATGTATTTTGACTGTGATGCCTAATTCTTGGTATGTTGCATCCTACATACATAGTACATTCAAACATACTAACACATATGCATAGTACATTCAAACGTACTAACGCATACTCTTGCCTACATGATATCACTATGTAGGAACCGACGCCTAAGTTGATCATTCTCTTCCTCCACGTAGATAATTCTATACTACTCAATCTAGTTTGTGAGTCCTCCATTTCAGGGACCTTAGTCTATGTTGCTCTTGTTATGTATTGAGACATTCTTCTTTATTGTCTATTTTGACTATGTGTGTGAGCCCAGTTGCTTTGTCTTGGCCTCTGCTCTTATCTATGTATTCTAACTTATGTTCTATTTTGACTATAAGGGTGAACCCAGTTGCTTTGTCTTAGCCCTCGCTCTTATATATATATTAGAGGTGTTTGTTGGACATAATATGTATCTATTCTAAGAGCCTTGACTCTATTGTTCTTGATGTCCATGATATGAAAGTGCTTTCCCTTAGCCTCGGTTGCCCCACTTTATTATCTCTTGATGCTTGTTTTTATTGCTTCCACAACCAAGGATGTGTAATGATGTTCTAAGAGGCTTGCTTGGGTTCCCCTTATGTCATGTCACGTCTAGGACTTAGGCTTGGATTGTGACAAGGAAGGGTCTCAATTCTACTCGGCACATATGGCATCAGAAAAGGACAAGTTGCACTTGCATCAAGTAAAGCATAGCAATGAAAGGTAAAGACTTGATACCCATCATAACATCTGGTGCAACCTCTTGGTCCTGTCGGTTCCCCATCGATACAGACAGTTTGTCCCACCGCCTGCCCCTGGTGAAGTACCTCTCTGGTTACCCCTCATTGGTGGTGTTGTGGTAGTGGCTTGGGCCTTATTGCTCCACATCGAACACTTCCTCTAAAAATGGCCCTACTGGCCACACTTGTAGCAACTACTCGCTCTATCTCTACATTCTCCGAGATGCATCCATATTTCCCATAAGGTGGCTTCCCTTTAGAGCCAAAGGTCATGCTATCTTGAGACTTTATGCCTTGTGCCCTAAAGTCTTTCCGACCTTGGGACCTGCAGCTCGGGTTTTGTA
>DF357885.1:0-20574 GCA_000787875.1 Solanum virginianum | reverse complement strand
ATATATATATATATATATATATATATATATATATATATATATATATATATATATATATATATAATGCAAGTCTACTGAATAATAGTTTATAAACAAAATAAGTTGGAATTCGGAATACTTAACAAATCCTCTACTCATTGTCTATGAAGCCTCTACTCAACAAGTCTAGATGGTGCCATGACAGGTCATGGGCACCTCAAACAAGGAAGTAAATGCTCAATGGAAATAAGAAGGTAACAAAAAGGGTTCCTCTAGGATTCAAGGAGGGCTCACCAACTCTGGAGTGTACTGAACTAGACTTCAACAGTGTGTAGGCCGAAGTCCTCTATCACCTGTATATGCATCATAAAATAATGCAGCCCTAAATAGATGTCAGTACATGGAATATACTGGTACGTAAAATAGCTTAAGAAAGTAAATCTTAACTTACTCATCTTGACTCAATAACTCATGCTCAGCTCAGTATATGCAAGTTTAAAGTAATTCATGCTTGTAAAATAGACTTAGTAGTAATAAACTCAATTTGAAAATGTCATGTTCAGTCAATGTTTCTTGGTAGTTTCTCTTAACTGACATCCCATCCCACCACCTTTTAGATGATACCCAACGAAGGCAATTTCGTTGCCATGCCTACCCTTAACTTATCACAAAAAAGGGTGATGGACTCTCTCATAGATCCATAGTGAGCGTCCACTTGTGGGACAAGAGTCATCAGAATGAGCTATAACAAGTATCCTACGCTGACAATGTAGTTTTGTCAGTTAAAGTAGATATTAACTTGCTCCCCGCACGGTGCTCGATACTTCTCTCTAAACTAAAATATGCTCAACTCATCAATCAACTCAATCCTCAATCTAAATCACTCAACTCAAAACTCAACCCCTTTGGGTGTATCTCATCTCAACTTATCTCAATTACTCAAAAATTCAATCAATCAATACAACCACTCAACTTGACTCATACTCAAACAGTCATTTAGACTCACACAAATTGACTCATCATATCGTGCAAGCTAGATAGTCATGTATAATAATATATGTGACTCATTGCAACATGCTCCTCATACTAAATCATGCTCAAATTACTCAACTCAAAATGCTCAATTTACATCAACTCAAATACTCACATTTCTTAACTCAAATACTCACACGACATATATAGAATTTTCATATAATCATGCAAGATAGGGTTCATGCTATCAAGTATGAAATAGATATGTAAAGTTCATATCAATACTCATATAATATAGAAATTATCTCATGTCATATAATCAGACCTCATGATAAAAGCATAAAATTAATGTTAGGGTAGTAAAATTTCCTCAAATCTCAATTCTTTTCCAAATCTTGACTCAAGATAATGAAAGAGGCATGTGAAGAAATGAATTTCACACTTTGGTAAGCCTTACATACCTAGGAATAGGATTGACAATCAATCTTCGATCAACCCTTGCACATGAAATGAAAACCCTAGCTCATATTTTCTCCTCTAGTGCTCTCAAGAACTCTCAAATATGAAGAATGATGAATAAGGGCTTACGGTTTGGTCTTAAGGATTTATTCAAGGCTAGAGCAACCAAGGGTTTAATGGAATAGGGATAGGAATGGACAAAAATTTCCCTCATTAAAACTTTCATTGGGGTATACAGACCCCCTCTACGACTCGTTGAGCACTCTACCAATCATAAATAACCTCTCGTAAACTAGATTTCTAAAAATCTAAGTTACTGCAAATTGGCACGAGAGCTATTCTACGAGTCGCAAACTATTATACGAGTCATAAAAAACCTTTCGTGAATAAGGGGATCTGAAATTGGACTTCACTAGAATTTATCACGAAACCCCTCTTTACAAGTTGTAAAGCGTTATACGAGTCGTAAGCTCCTCTCTTAAACTAAAAGGTACAAAAATTTGAGTCAGTGGAATTCACTAAGAAAGCTCCTCTACAAGTCATAAATCCCTCTATAAGTCTTAATGGCTTTCATAAATTTGCTACTCTTAGATTTTCTCAACAACCTCTACACATCTACATCTAGATTATGTGAGAAAGAATTAGGGGTGTTACATATTCAATAAACTCTATCAATCAGTGGAAGACTAAAGATAATAATGGGAAAATCTACTCCCACATAACATATCAAATAAAAAGGCTAGTAGGAAAGAAACTACCTCAACAAGTCTCAAAATCAAAACTCAACTCTAGTCTACGAAGTCTCTATCCTATCAAGTGGTGCCAATAACAGACCCATGGAAACCTCAAATCAATAGTAAAGCTAACTCAAAACCAACTTTAATAAGCAAGATAAAAATGAAGCAATGATCCTCTGAAGTAAGGGAGGCTCACCAACTCAGCTGAATTCTCAGATCCTTAACAATGCGCCTGTTGACGATCTGTAGTATCTGCCTCTTCATAAAAAATTGATGTAGTCTAATGGGGATGTCAGTACGTGGAATGTACGAGTATGTAAAATGGCTGAATGAAACAGAAACAAGTAGTATAATATAGAAACAACATCAACGTAATATATACTCAATCAGGATGTTAAATGCTATCTAAAGTAAGAATAAAGGGTAGACAAGTGACCCATCAACCAATCAAACCTTATCAATCAACTCAGACTCAACTCAATGAAACTCAACTCAACTCGATTTGACTTAGAATACTCAATATGGAAATTTTCTGGGAGTTTCTCTTATCTAACAACAATCACTTATGAGCCAGTGATTGTAAAATAATCCCATTGATGTTGCCACAGTTGTTCCTTACTTACCAGGTAAAGAATGAATCGCATCCACTAAGAATCCAGCCTCAACAAATCCTCTATTGCTTTCAAGGACTTTAACTCAAGAGGGAACCTCAATGTAATGTAATGATTCTAATCCTTACCTACGCTTGCAACGTAGTTAACGAGTGTAAGTTGGATTTACTCTTATTCATTTCGATGCTTGATACTCCTCCCATGACTCAATGCTCATAAAACTCCTCATCTCAATCAATTATCTCGATTAGCCTCGTAGCAGCACTTATCATCTCAATTAGTCTCATAGAAACTCTCATTATCTCATTAAGTAAACTCAAATGAACCTTTTGGCATAACATCAACCAACTCATCAACTCAGTGCTCATTGGGTAACTTAAGAACTCAGATCATCATTAAGAAGAAGCCATTTAGACAGAACTCTATAACTCAATTATGAATGCTCATGGGAGCATCAACCTCAATTAACTAGACCTTATACTCACATCAAGATTTTAATCAACATACTCAAGTAAAGGCTCTAGATTCTATCCCTAGGTTCATTCATTCATGCTTTCACAAAATAATATATATGGTTATACAATAGCTCATGAAAAGTATATAATTCAAGTAACAAGTTCATGATGATCATCAACAAATGAAAATACATGTGATATATATAATTTTCAAGAAAATATTCAAGAAAGTATTTCAAGAAACATGTATGGGGACTCATGGACTCTCAACTCCTCTATTACCATAAATTGGGCGCATGGAGGAATAATCTCATGCTTTAGTTTAGCCTTACATACCTAGTGTGAAGTATTTGAAAATCAATCCTCAATGAATTCTCCTCGAACTCCTCAATTTGACGCTCCTCTTCTCTTCTCATTAGCCCTAGTCTTTTTCAAGAACTTAGAGTGGGGGAGGTCTTCTAATCTTGGAGGTTTGTGGACAACCTCTTTCAATTGAAGTATGACAAGATCTCAATCTTATTTTTCTTTCACCTCTGCTACTAAAGATGAAGCAGATCTATTTTGAAAATTGACTCCTACGTCCCATTTAGATCGTGTCTTGAGCTTAGGAGGGGTTGGAAAAGGTCTAGACTGCCCCTCACAAAATTTTTAAAAAATTTCTCCTCGAGTTAGGGGGTTTGCAACACGGACCTTGTACGATTTTGGTGTTTTTTGTCAAAATACTCCGTACAAGTTTCTAATTCCATAGAAAATTTTTGGATAAAATTTATGTGTTGGACCTCAGTAAGTGCACTTTTCACACCTTTCGCACACTTATTCTGGAATTCATTTTTGCATAAAAAAAATTCTCTTTTGATCCAGTTTCTCTAAAATCAACCGAGACCACTTTTCCACTCAATTTTTCATGTTGATTGCGTATCTGACCTCAGATTCGCCATCAAATCATGGGAAGATGTGTTATGCACATATCTCTCCTCTAGGGGTATTTTGATAATTTTACTAGGTGTTACATCATCTCCCCCTTAGGACTATTTATCCTCGAATGATGAGTAAAGGTGGACATTAAGGCACGAATATACTCAAGAATCATTTCAATACCCACTCAATAACTTAAACTATCAACTCCTCATCAACCTCAATAAACTCTACTTAGACTCAGGAATTGACATATCAACTCAAGAATGGATAAATTAATTTAAGTCAAGGGTAGGAAATTATATTCAACATTCTCATCGTCAGGGATGAATAGATGTGGATATTTAGCTCTTATCTCTTCCTCAGCTTTACATGTGGCTTCCTCAATGAATTGATTTCTCCACAGAACTTAAACAGAGGCAATCTCTTTGGTTCTCAACTTGCAAATATGATGATCAAAAATTTGGATTGGAATCTCCTCATAGGAAAAGGTATCCTTTACTCCAATACTCTCAATAGGGATCACTAAGGCAGGATCTCCAGTATTTCTTCCACATCGAGACTTGGAATACAAGATGAATTGTATCTAACTCAGAAGGCAACTCTAACTAATAAGCAACCTTCCCAATTCTCTTCGCAATCTAATAGGGACCAATATAGTGAGGACTCAATTTTCCCTTCTTTCCAAACCTCTTGAAACCCTTCATAGGTGATACTTTCAAGTACACCCAATCATTCACCTCGAACTCTAAGTTTCTTATTCTCACATCAGTGTAAAACTTCTAATGACTCTGTGTAGTGTTCAACCTCTCTTTGATGACCATTACCTTCTCCATTAACTGATAGACAAGATTAGGTCCAATTAACTCAGCTTCTCCAACCTCAAACCATCCAATTGGTGATCTACATTTACTCCCATATGAAATTTCATAGGGAGCCATATGGATACTTCCATGATAACTATTGTTATATGCAAATTTAATCAATCGTAGGTGATGATCCTAATTTTCTTTAAGATTAAGGACACAGGCTTTCAACATATCCTCCAATATCTAAATTGTGTGCTCTACCTAGCCATCTGTTTATGGATGAAAAGTGGTACTCAGATTCACTTTAGTACCCAATCCTTTCCAAAAATATCTCCAAAATTGGGAGGTGAATTAAGCTTCTCTTTCTGAGATGATGGATAGGAGAAGTCCATGAAACCTCACAGTCTCACGAATGTATAACTTGGCATATTGCTCTCCAGTGTTAGTTATATTAACTACTAAGAAGTGAGCTGATTCGGTCATCTTATCCATAATCACCCAAATCAAATCATGTTGCTTTTAAGACCTCAGTAGACCATTAATGAAGTCCATGTTGATCATCTCCCACTTCTATTCAGGAATCTCAAAGTTCTGAGCCAATGCACATGGTCTTTGATGCTTGACTTTTACTTTCTGGCAATTCGAGCACTTAGTGACAAACTCAGCGATATCCATCTTCATTCCACTCAATCAATAGACTTTCCTCAAGTCATGGTACATCTTAGTAGATCCAGGATGAATGGAATATCTAGAACCATAGGCTTCAGACATAATTCTATCTCGAACCCCATCAACATCTGGAATGCACAATCTACTCTGGTATCTCAACACTCCATATCCCCTTTAGAGAAGACTATCACTTTCTATTTGTGGACAACCTCTTTCAATTGAAGTATGACAAGATCTCAATCTTATTTTTCTTTCACCTCTGCTACTAAAGATGAAGCAGATCTATTTTGAAAATTGACTCCTCTCTCATCATTCTTCTCAAGCAGAACTCCCAATTGAGCCAATCGATGCACTTCCTTAGCTAGCTCCTTCTTTCCTTCCTCAACATGGATTTTGCTACCAATTGATAACCTGCTAAGAGCATCAGCAATAATGTTTACTTTACCTGGGTGATAGAGAATTCTCATATCATAATCCTTAAGCAACTCTACCCATCTCCTCTATCGCAGGTTGAGCTCTTTCTGACTGAATACATACTGCAAACTCTTATGGTTTGTGAACACATCCACATGGATTCCATATAAGTAGTAGCGCCAAATTTTAAGTGTAAACACCATTGCTACCAACTCAAGATTGTGGGTTGGATAGTTCCTCTCATGATCCTTAAGTTGTCTTGAAGCATAGGCTATCGCTTTCCCTCTTTTCATCAGTACACAACCTAACCAAACTCTCAAAGCATCACAATAGATTACAAAGTCCTCTATCCCATCGGGTAAGTTTAAAACTGGTGTACTAGTCAGTCTAGTTTTCAACTCTTGGAAACTCCTCTCATATTCGTCGAACCACTGAAACTTGACCTTTTTCTGAGTCAATTTAGTCAATAGTATGGATAGGGAAGAAAATCTATCAACAAATCTGTTGTTCTAGCCTGCCAACTCTAAGAAGCTCCTTATATCAATTGGAGAGGTTGGTCTGGGCCAGTTCTTAACCGCTTCAATCTTTTGGGCATCTACTTGAATACCATCATCCAAAATAATTTGACCTATTTTATGCCACTGGCTTGAGCCCAAACTCACACTTCAAGAACTTCATATACAACTCATGGTCCTTAAGAGTCTGAAGGACAACTCTGAGGTGATTGGCATTCTCCCTTAATCTTTTAAATATACTAATATGTAGTCGATGAACACAATCATAAACATATCAAGATATTATATAAATACTTCATTAAATCCATGAAGGCTTCAGGTGCATTCGTCAACCCAAAGGACATGAACAAGAACACAATATGGCTACATCTAGTCATAAATATTGTCTTTGGAATATTGCATTCCCTCACTTTCAATTGATGGTAGTCAGATCAGAGGTCTATCTTTGAGAAACAAAAGGCACCTTGAAGTTGGTCAAACAAATCATCTATTCTGGAGAGAGGATATTTATTCTTTATCATGACCTTGTTCAGTTGACTATAGTCAATAAATATTCTGAGAGAACCATCTTTCTTTTGCGTGAATAGGATAGGGGCACCCTAAGGAGAAAGGCTCAGCCTAATAAATCCCTTCTCTAACAGATCCTGCAATTTCTCTTTCTACTTTTTCAACTCAGTGGGGGCCATCCTATAAGGTAAAATTGATATAAGATGGGTAGCGAGAAGAGCAACAATCCCAAAGTCAATCTCCCTATCAGGAGGGACTCTAGGTAGATCCTCAGGAAATACTTCAGGAAATTCATTCACAATCATCACTGACTCAAGAGTAGGAGACTCAACATCATGAGACTTAACTCGCAAGAGGTGATGGATACAACCTTTGGAAATTAGCTTTTTGTCTCTAAGGTAGGAGATAAACTTTCTGTTAGGTGCAATAGAATCACCCTTCTACTCTAGAACCAGTATATTAGGGAATTGAAACTTAACATTCGAGCTCTATAATCCATGGAGGCATAACAAGCATTAAGCCAATCTATGCCAAGGATCACATCAAATCAGTTATCTCTAACTCAACCAAATCAATAAGAGTATCCTTATGTTGGATAAACACTACACAAGCTCTGTAGATTCTCCAGCTCGAATAAACTCACCCATTGGAGTAGAAATATCAAGGGTTCAAGAAGACTCTTAGGGTTTTATCAAATCTACTAGCCACATAAGGAGTTACAAATGACAATGTGGCACCAGGATCTATCAAAACATAACAATCAAGAGTAAAGACTCGAATCATACCTGTCACAATATTTGAGGAGGTCTTCTAATCTTGGAGGTTACTCAAGGCATACAAATGGTTTGTAGCTCTGCTTACACCTGATGTATCATATTTTTTGGTTCCTCTAGCTGGGGGGGCTGGTGTAGAAGATTGAGCTTGGTCATCCCACTTTGGACACTCTCTCTGGAAGTGACCCACTTGGCTATACTTGAAGCATTCATCACTTCTCTCGTGACATTTCCCCAAGTGTAATCTGCGACACTTACCAATTGGTGGTTTACCATGTAAACCTTGAGCCACACTGGCCTGTGATTGAGATTTATGGGCTCCAATATTCTGAGATCTCTGATGGTGTTATCCCTAACTGGAATCTGTTACCATTCCCTCTCTTTCTAACCTCATGGCTAGATGTCTTAGCTCTTTTACTTCTAAACTTTTCTCTGTCACGCAGTCTCTCCTCATCAGCTTGTTATACATAAGTCATCAACCTCCCGATGTCCATATCGCTCACATAGCGCCAAATTTTAAGTGTAAACACCATTGCTACCAACTCAAGATTGTGGGTTGGATAGTTCCTCTCATGATCCTTAAGTTGTCTTGACGCTCACAAGTATAGCTCCCCTCCTATCTTTTTTTGGCTATTTATTCAGCCCATCAACATACATCCCCATTCTCCCCCTCATTTCAGAAACTATATTCGAAGCATAGCGAGATAGCTGAGTGAACTTAAGCCTATACTCTTGCATAGTCATAAAGCCCTATTTCAGATTCAAGAACACTCTTACCTTGACCTTCCTTTGTTCTCTTGGAAAGAAGCACCCCAAGAAGGATTCCTCGAACACTGCCCAAGTTAGCAACGGGGCTTCATCTCCTTTACACTTCTTCTATTGATCAAACCACAGCCTAGCCACACCCTTCTGCTGGTAGGCAACCAGTTCAACTTTGTTAGCATCAACCACATGCATCACTTGGAATATTTTTTAAAACTCCTCCATATAGTTCTCAGGATCCTCATTAGATACTGACCCTGTGAACTCAGGTGTATTCATCCTAATGAATTCTCAAATTCTAGATGTGTCTTAATCATCCTGTCTAGCTGCTCCTTGCCTCATACTAGGTGTTATGATAGCCTGGGATAGAGTTTGGATAGCCTGGCAAAGCTCAGCATTAGAAACCTCAGCTTGTAGGGGCTGCTCAATAGGGACAGCTGGTTCTATGGCTCCTCATGTCCTTGAGGCTCGAGTGGGTTGACAATCTGCCTAGTAAGACGTCCTTTACCTCTAACGGCTCTTCTGGGAGGCATGATCACAACTCTGCAATGAATAGAGCACGAATTAGAAGAGAACATTTCATAGAGTGTAACTCTATCCCACGACTTTAGAATCTAAAAGAAGTGAGACAATTCCTAATGTCCTATAGCCTTCCTATTACGGATGTAGAGCTCTTCATGCCAATAAAAAGGAGTCTACTAGACATGGCTTCATAGACTCCCTAGGACACTTGAACTTTGTGGTCTGACACTAAGTTTGTCACACCTCGAGAGGGTACCTTAGACATGGTCGGCACTTAGAGACTATTGTTAGTCCCCAAGCGAACCACTTGGCCATATCACATTCATTCATTCAATAAACTTTGTTAATCAGCGGAAGACTAAAGATAATAATGGGCAAATCTAGTCGCAAATAACATATCGAATAAAAAGGCTAGCAGGAAAGAAACTAGTTCAACAAGTCTCAACATCAACACTTAAATCTAGTCTGTGAAGCCTCTTTCATAATCAAGTGGTGCCAATGACAGACCCATGGCTACCTTAAATCAATAGTAAAGCTAACTCAAGACTAACTTTAACAAGCAAGATTAAAATAAAGAAATGATCCTCTGAAGTAAGGGAGGCTCACTAACTCAGCTGAATTCTCAGATCCTTAACAATGCGCCTATTGACAATCTGTAGTACCTGCCTCTTCATCAAAAATTGATGCAGTCTAAAGGGGATGTCAGTACGTGGAATGTACGAGTATGTAAAATGGTTGAATGAATTAGAAACAAGTAGAATAATATAGAAACAACATCAACGAAGCATATACTCAATCAGGATGTTAAATGTCTATCTAAAGCAAGAAAAAAGAGTAGACAAGTGACCCATCAACCAATCAAACCTTATCAATCAACTCAGACTCAACTCAATGAAACTCAACTCAACTTCATTTGACTCAGAATACTCAATGTAGAAACTTTCTGGGAGTTTCTCTTATCTGACAACAATCACTTATAAGCCAGTGATTATACAAGAATCTCACTGATGTTGCTATAGTCGTTCCGTACTTACCTGGTAAAAAATGAATCGAATCCACTAGGAATCTAATCTCAACAAGTTCTCTATTACTTTCAGGGACTTTACCTCAAGAGGGAACCTCAATGTCATGTAATGGTTCTAATCCTCACGTACGATTGGCAAAGTAGTTAACGAGTGCAAGTTGGATTTACTCTTACTCATTTTGATGCTCGATACTCGATACTCCTCCCATGTTTCAATGCTCATAAAACTCCTATTCTCAATCAATTATCTCAATTAGCCTAGTAAAGGCACTCATCATCTCAATTAGTCTCGCAGAGACTCTCATCATCTCATTAACTCAACTCAGATGGGCCTTTCAGCCTAACATCAATCAACTCATGAACTTAGTGCTCATTTGAGAACTCAAGAACTTGAATCATCATTAAGAAGAAATCATTTAGACAGAACTCTAGAACTCAATCATGAATGCTCATGGGAGCATCAAGCTCAATTAACTCAATCTCATATCACATCAAGATTTCAATCAACATTTGTTAACTGACTTAATCACAATACTTATGTAAAGGTTTTAGACTCCATCCCTAGGCTCATTCATGTATGTTTTCACAAAATAACATATAGGGTTATACAATAGCTCATGTAAAGTATTTAATTCAATTAAACAAGTTAATGATGATAATCAACATATGAAAATACCTATAATAGATATAATTTTCAAGAAAATATTCAAGAAAGTATTTAAAGAAACATGTATGGGGACTCATAGACTCTCAACTCCTTTATTACCATCAATAGGGCACATGGGGGAACAATCTCATGCTTTAGTTTAGCCTTGCATACCTAGTGTGAAGCTTTTGACAATCAATACTCAAAGAATTCTCCTTAAACACCTCCATTTCTCTTCTCTTTAGACCTAGTCTTTTTCAAGAACTTAGAGAGGACTTAGAATAGGGTTTAAAACCATTTTCACGGTCAAAATGGCCCGCTTAGATCATGTTTTGAGTTTAGGAAGGGTTGGGAAAGGTCTGGAATGCCCCTCACAAAATTAGAAAAAATGTTTGCCTCAGAACAAGGAGGTTCGCGATGCCGACCTTGTACGATATCAGTGTTTTTCGCTAAAAATTCTCCGAAAGAGTTTTCTAATCTCGTAAAAAAATTGTATAAAATTTAAATGTTGGTCAACGGCAGGTGTGCGTCGCACAACTATAGCGCACTTATTGTGGAATTCATTTTTGCATCAAAAAATTATCTTTTGATCAAGTTGCTCTAAAAATCAACTGAGACCACTCTCTCATTCAATATTTCATATTGATCGCATATCCAACCTCAGATTTGCCATTGGAGCATGGGAAGATACGTTATATGTATATCTCTCTTCTAAGGGTATATTTGTAATTTTATCAGGTGTTACAGAGATGGCAGCAAGGAGGAGAGCCGGCGGTAGCGCAAGATGAGGGAAAAGGCGGCAAATCAGTAGGGAGGGGAAGGAAGGCGAGGGGAGGGTTTTAGAGTGAGAAAGAAAGGGGAAATGAGTGAGAACAATAGGTGGGATGTTGATATTTTCAGGAGGAACGGAATGCATCGCTCAGTCCATCGCCCCTAATTTAAATTGGTTGACTAATTTTGATCAAAAAGCAATGAAGTGAGTGACGCAATCCCTCGCTATGTTTTAAAAAATATATTTATTTATATGTTAGAAATAATTTTAAAAATTAATTTAAATATTTTATAAAAGCGACGGACGACATCTCCTAGTCTGTCGCTTTTTTAAACTTTAAAAATTTAATAAAAATAATTCCGATGGTCGGTGTTGCTTTGTTTTTAATTAAATAATTAAAATATTAATTAAAAATTAGTGTAAAATGCCGCTAAAAAAGCTATGGACTTATAGACACTGTCTGTCACTTTTATTAATTAAAAATCTTTTTAAAAAAAACAAAAATTGAAAAAAGTGACGGAATGTGTCCTTTAGTCTGTCGCTTTTTTGTCCATCTTTCTTTTTCTAGTTTTTAGTAGTGTATGGCAGTTTAGGTCATGACACTTTGAAATCCTTGTTTGCTATGCTACTAGGATAATGGTCTTTTTCTATAATAACTCAGAACTTCTAAGTAGATTAATTTTATTCTTTTAAAACAAACATCAAGTACTCCCCTTGTTTTTCAAAACATGACCTCCTTTTCTTTTTAGTCTATTTCAAAAAAAAAAAACTCTTTTATATTTTAACAATACTTTAATTTTAGCTTTTCAGGTGACATGTTTAAGGCCATAAGATTAAATGATATTTTAGTACATTTGACATAACTTCAATTTAGAATCACAAAATTAAAAGTCTTCTTTATTTTTTTAAACTTCATGGCAAGTCAAATTAGATCATTCTTTTTGAAACATCGGGAGTATAATATATATGCTTTCTTAAGGCATAAACATTTAATACTTAAAAGTATGTGAAATTTTGAACATAGAAGTCCAATATTCTAGTCAAAGTCAAAATATTTTCATCACACCTTTTATCATTTTTTTTATATTGGCGATATAATTTGGTTCTCATTGTTCTCATCTCTTTTTCTCTCTAATCACATTTTTTTGAGTGTTTTTCTACTAATCTCCACTAGTCATTTGTACAGTAAATGAGGATCCATTCTCATCCTTCCTCATTTTCAACTAAAGGTTTGCTCAAAAAAATATTCTTTTGCTCATCCTTTTTTATTATTTGGGGGTTTGTATTTGTGATCATACAAATTGTTTCTTTTGATGTAAATTTGCATTTGTTTTGCTTGAATCTTGTCGATTATGGTAGTAAAAGGGAAATTTTTATAAAGTGTAAGGACCCAGATTTTTTGTATAGCTTTAGTGATGCTTGAGATTTGGTTTCGAAAAGTTTTCAGCTAAGGTGACACCTTATGGAACATCCAAACTCAATCTAAGTTCACTTTCAAGACTTCAATTTAAGCTCATTTATGTTGTTTAAGTCCATCATGGGTCTCCTACATCAAGTCAAGTACAAAGGAATTTCATTGGCTATGTTTTTCACAAATACTGATAGAAGGGTCAACTTTGAATAGCCATATCTCTTAGCACAAAATGAACTGGGTGGCCCACTACATATAAGTTATGCCTATTTTCGTAATACCAACGCACTTGTTTTCACCTCATTTAGAGCTCGGATGAATAAGTTATGCCCATTTTTGTACGACCCTGATGTGTAGTGTTGCCACTAGGCAAGTAAATGGACAGTGGGGCTATAAACAAACCGTGGGAATGTCCTTGGGCATGAAACGTCAATTTTTGGCCTAAGTATTGGGGTAATATCAGTGGTACTAGTTGTATGGCCTTCAAGGAAGGAGAAAATCATAAATGTGGTTCAATCTTGGTGTGAAGGAATGCTTTTTGTGGCCAAGTGTAGCATTACGGCTCACTGCACGAGCCATGGTGAGGGTGACAAGCTGTCTGGGCTAACGTGGGGTCTTCAAGGTTGGCATAGGGAGTTTTTGGCTAAGGTTGGTGCCACGCCCATCCCCGCGAACCGTGGTGACGCTTACGGGTTGTTTACCCAACTGTGGGAGTCAATTTGGTATTAAAAATTTCTAAGTATTGAGCCAAGTTCCAACTTCCAGAATTTTTGCAAAGTGTAGGTTCACGGGCAAGTTCACAGACCGTGTAATGCCACATGGTTCGTGAAGCCGTCAGTGAAGTGGCTTCGACAAAATTATATTCGATTCATTAATGGCATTTTCATAAATCTGGTTATTTCTATTGGTCTTTTGGGAACTCCTATGCTATTCCATGGTCATCTAAAGCCCTAAAACCTATTTCAAACATTCAAAATCACTTCTCATATTTTAAAACCTCTTAAAAGCTTTTCACAGAAGAAGTCTTGGAGATTTCAACACTTGAGCTAGGGAACTCGATTCTTTTTTAAATTTTTTGGTGTTTCTTCATCTTCGTAAAGGTATGTATGTTTGATACTTGATTACCTTCCAATCAAGGAGACCCAAACTATTTTCAAACAATTTTCCAAATTTCTAGTTTACTTTGAATCGGGATTTTGAATATTATGATTCCTAAAATTTTATTGATGCATGTGTGTGTTCCCTTTAAGTCTTGTTTGTGCATGAGTGATTGTATTATAATTTTAAATGTGGATTTAATTATGTTTTCACTTGAATTTCATATTATATTATGGATTTTTGCTTGAATCTTAAGTACTCATGTCATTCTCTCATTATTCATAGCATATGCATTCATGTACATGGATTATTATGGAAATTATGAAGTGGGTTAAGCCCAATTTTGTTATATGATATGATTTTGATAAGATATTGGTTATGAAAAAAATATGATCACATATATGTCTATTGATTATGACTCTTGTAGCATTTTGGGTGCTTGCACCATTTTGTATATGAATGGACTATTCCTATGAATGAACATTATGACTATGAAAGTATGATTTTGGCATTTAAGCCTAAGTATGAACTATTATGAAAGATATTTGGCTTTTATCCATAATTGTGCAATAAAATATTTTGGCAAGACTTGTATCTCTTGAAAGCATATATAATTACGTAAATCATAAGTATTCTTATAGGATGATGACTTAGCATCGATGGAAGAAGGGTTTCTCTCTTTCCTCAAACTATGTGTAGCATAGGTTTCATTTCTGAAATGGAAGGCCCATAAGGAAAGATGCCTCCGAAATGGGGTTGCTCATAAGGAGAAGAAATGATATGATATGTTTTGATATGAAAATCCTATCTGAAATGGAAGGCCCATAACCATGTGAGGGGTTTATACGGAGAAGAAATGATATGATATGTTTTGATATGAAAATCCTATCTGAAATGGAAGGCCCATAAGGAAGGTTGCTTCATGCGAAATGGGAGGCCCGTAAGGTGAAGCATGGTTTACCTTGGCAAGTAAACCACCTCTTTATCGATGAGGCGTAATCATCGGGATTCTAAGTAATAGCTCACTTGGTTTTACATATGTCGATTGAGGTCTCATCCCCACTATATATATGAGCATCATTTGTACCTCATTCATCATTGGTTTCATGACATCTTGCAATACTATACTTCTTGTTATATATATCTCCTTCTATAATATGTGCCCTTGTCATCTAACATTGATATGCGGGTTTTTGGTAAGTTTATGCATTGCATCCCCATAATTAGTATACTCAAACATACTAACGCAAACTCTTGCCTACATGATTTCACCATGTATGGACCGAGGACTTTGATCATCCACTATTTGACGCTTAGCTCGAATTCGAAGTTTACTTGTAGTGATGAGTACTATCTTCCGAGGACGATCCACCATCTATCTACTTTTATTACTTTTTGTTTCTTTATTATTGAGGGTGAGTCTAGGGAATGTCGTGGCCCCCAAACCTTCTATGTAGAGGCACTGTTGGACATCTTGTAAGCATCCTTATGTTTTATGCTATGTGACATGGCTTAAGTCTTTGATATGGGTTGGGTATCTTGTTTCTCGTTATGCTAGTTGGTTTTGTGATTGATGGCTTGTTATATGTCATGATGGAAAGATCCTACGTCCCAGAATGCCCCCATAGAGTAAGTCCTATTTCTCCATCCCCTAGTACTATGTGTTTATTTGTGAGTGCTTTCAAACTGATGATGTGAGTTTTGGTATCTTGAGGCTTCTTTGGGGACTCTTGGGTTCCCATTTGCTGTGTCAGATCTAGGCCCTAGGTCCGAGTCGTGACATAGAGTGTTTGGTATGGAGGAATGTATAATATTTTCATATTTTTATAGTCAAAGAAAATGCTTTTTCTAGAAAAAACTTAGTACTAAAATCATGAAAATGACTTCCCTACTAGGAATTCATTTATGAAATTAACAAAAAACATATTCCATACATTTTGGTCACACCGAAAATTAAAGTTTCCCTCTTGATTTTTTTCCAAGATAATATGATTAATTTAAGTTATGAGTTAAGGTTAGGTTGAGTCATTAATTATTTTAGTGTTAATTGGAAAAAAGGAAAAAAAAGATCGTATGGGGTGAATAAAATTCTAAACCATACTCCATTTAAATATTGATAGGTTGACTTCTAAAGACATGTAATTGTAACGACCCCAAAAATGCTAAAAAACATTTCTGGAATGCCCAGAGTTTTAATTTTCATTTATCTCAAAATCTGTTTTTTATTTCAAAATCCGACTTCATATACTTGTTCAGGGGGTCTAAATTAGGGATAAAAGGGTCTAACCCCAATTTTAGAGCAATCGAATCACAATTTGAAATTTCCAAAATTTTAATTTCCAAAGACAATCCGCAACAGCACCCCGACGTGCAGCTATCGCGAACATGTACTAATTTGGCCTCCGCGACAGGTCCATATCACGGACCTATGTATTTTTCTACCAGTGATTTCTCTCTCGGTCCAAGGCTTTAGGGTCTTGGGCCTAAGTGTTCCCAACCATGTTTTTACTTATACTTAGCCTTATTTTACCCTCATATCATCCTAAACATTTCCCAATGCTCCCTAAAACACTTAGCCAAATTTTTACTCCAAATTCAAGTCCCAAACCCTCATCCCAAGCTAAGGTTCTCCTTCAAGGTTCTTCTTCAAACTTCAAGTCTCCATCTCCAATCTTCACCAAGTTCATCTCTAAGCCAAGGTATGTGGGTTTCTTTTATGGGTTCCTTTCACCCACGATACCCAAGCCTCTTTTTTACTCAAATTGCATACTTAAAGTTGATTTACAAATGGGTCTTGATCATTATGAAATTCACTGCACACTATGTTAAAGCTATGTAAAGTTGTGATTATTTTTGCTATGTTTGAGCTATAAATCTTGGATCTATTATAAGATTTGATGAGGGGTCTTGATGTATATGTCTTGAGGTGTTGCAAGATGTTGATTAATGGTTTTACAATAAATTGTTTTGCATGATTACATCTCTATATTTCATTGTTTTGTACTAGCATTACACACCCTCTAAGTGTTTGATAAAATGTCTAGATGTGGTTTCTTGATGAATTGAAGGTCCAGGGAGCTTGGTCATAAGAAGGTAGATTGTACACCCTCTAAGTGTTTGATAAAATGTCTAGATGTGGTTTCTTGAGGAGTTGAAGGTCCAAAGTATGAGATGTGATATGAATAGCTATATGACGATGAATTGAGCTTATATATATGATAACTCTATATAAAGTATTCATTAGACCATACCCGATCCGGGGGGACAAGAGCTTGGGTAACCATATTGGGGGTTTATACTCATCAACCATGCAAGGGGTTTATACTTTTTCACCATGTTGGTACGATGTGATTACCATCAACCATGTGAGGGGTTTATACAACACAATCACGAAGGGCTTGATACCTTGAATAGGTAGCTTGGTCTCTTTTACACATATGATATACTATATGAGCATGAGTTACTTAAGGATGTTTTACTTAAGCATTGATCATACATGACATATTGTATATTGTGCCTATTGCTTAATATTATACATTTTGATTATGATGCCTATCTATTTGGCATTGCATCCTACATACCTAGTACATTCAAACGTACTTAAACATACTTTTTGCCTACATAATGTCACCATGTAGGAACCGGTGCCCAAGTTGATCATCCTCCTACACATGGATAGTTCGGTGCTATTCAAGCTAGTTGGTGAGTCCTCCACTTCGGGGACCTAGTCTATGCTTCCTCTATTATATATTGAGACATTCATCATTACTATTTATTTTTACTATGAGGGTGAGTCCAGTTACTTTGTCTTGGCCCCCACTCTTATCTATGTATTAAAGGTATTTGTTGGACATGTTAAATATCTATAATATAAGTTTAACTCTTGTCTTTTGACCATGATATTGTGCAAGCTTTTTCTTTAGCCCCATTTTCCTCATTCTATTATCTTTGATGCTTTATTTATTGCTTTCGCGACCAAGGACGTGTAATGATGCTTTATGAGGGTTGCTTGGGGTCCCTTTGGGTTTTTTTTGCATCGTATCATATCTAGGCCCTAGGCTTGGGTCGTGACAAACTTGGTATCAAGCACTAGGTTGATAGTTCCTTGGAGCCCAACACACCATTTCGATTAGAGTCCTTTTCATGGTTATGAAGTGTGCCGTGACTATGAATAGGAGGATATGAGGCGTTTTAGAAAATGTTTTCCTTCTTCATGTTCTAACTCATGCTATAAAGATGTGGTAAGTTTTCCCCCTAATGATTGTTCTTCTGTATGCTAGATCATGCCAAACACTAGAGGAAGATGGGCCCAAACTCTCAAGGAGCAACGTACCAATGGTGAGCTCCGGGATGGTCTTACTATGCTTGCCCAAGTGGTGGCCAACCAACTCCAACAAGGTGCCCAAGCCCCTCATGCTACTATCTCGAGAGCTAGGGTAAGAGACTTTATAAGGATGAATCATTCGGTTTTCCATAGGTCAAAGGTGGATGAAGATCCACAAGAGTTCATTGATGAGGTCTACAAAATTTTGAATATCATGGGTGTTGGGCCGAATGAAAGGCAGAGTTGGCGGCATACCAACTCAAAGTGGTAGCCCAAATTTGGTATGAGCAATGGAAAGGTAAGAAGGGGATTGGTAATGTGGTGCTTTGGGAGGAGTTCAAATTGGCCTTCCTTAATAAGTTTTTACCTCTTGAACATAGGGAAGCAAAGTTGGTAGAGTTTATGAACTTGAAACAAGGTGCTATGAATGTGAGGGAGTACGTCCTCAAATTTAATCAACTTTCAAAGTATGTCCCCCATTTGGTGGCCGATCCTAGATCTAGGATGAAGAAATTCGTGATGGGGGTCTCCGACTTGGAAAGTGAAGAATGCTAGTCCGTTATGCTAATTAGTGACATGGATTTTTCTCGGTTTATGACCTATGCCGAGCAAATGAAGGAGGAGAAATTAAGGAAGAAAAGGGGGCATGAGGCCAAAAGGGCCCGATTTTAGGGTAAATTCCTAAAGGGTACTAAACTTCGTCAAGGCGAAGGACTTCCTCATGCAGTAATAGGGGGTTTGCTAATGATTTCCCTAGGCCTCAAGGTATCGGTGGGATGGATCCTAATGGTGTGTGCCCTAAATGTGGAAGGAGCCATGGAGGCCTATGTTTGAAGGGTTTTAATGCATGCTATGAATATGGGGAGCTTGGTCATAAGAAGGTAGATTGTCCAAGAAACCATGGCAAGGTCCGGGGTGCTAATGCAGTCCTATTAGGGAAAGGTGGTCCTCAAGGTGTTGCCCCAAGACACAATTGATTTTATGCTCTATATGGAAGGCAAGAGGTTGGTGAGGCCCCCGATGTTATTATGGGTATGTTGAAAATCTTTGACTTTGATTTGTATGCTTTGACTGATTTGGGTGCCACTCTTTCCTTTGTTACCCCTCTTGTTGCTAAAAAGTTTCATGTTGTCCCCGAGTCGTTGGACAAGTCATATGAGGTGTCTGCTCCTATTGGTACCTCTATTATTGCTAGGAAGGTTTATAGGAATTGTCCTATTTGCATTTCGCATAAGTTGTTACTTTGTGATCTTGTTCAATTACACATGGTAGATTTTGATGTCATTCTTGGGATGGATTGGTTGCATGCTTACTGTGTTTCTATTGATTGTAGAACTAGTAGGGTCAAGGTTCAATTTCCCAATGAACCCATCCTTAAGTTGGAAAGTCAAGATGTGCTGGTCAAGGGTAGATTCATTTCATGCATTAAAGCCCACAAGTTGATTTCTAGGGGGTGTTCGTATCATCTTGTGAGGGTTAAAGATGTGGAGTCCAAAGTCCCTTCCATTGAGTCGGTCCCTGTTGTAAACGAGTTTCTTGATGTCTTCCTAAATGACCTTCTCGGTGTCCCTCCCAAAAGGGAAATAGATTTTGGCATAGATGTCCTTCCCAACACTCAACCTATCTCCATTCCCCCTTATCGTATGGCCCCGATGGAGTTGAAGGAGTTAAAGGGACAATTGGATGATTTGTTGGAAAAGAGATTTACTAGACCTAGTTAATCACCTTGGGGTACCCTGTGTTGTTTGTGAAAATGAAGGATGGGTCACTTAGGGTGTGCATTGATATATATACATTCATACAAGATGCTAGAAGGTCCTATATTATTTTATATATACATTATATATGCAAGAGAAAGAAGAAACAAGACATTCCATACTTAGAGAAATTTGGGGCTGCTGTGAATAGTGATTGGGCTCACTGTTAGCTACAGTAACGAGCCATGAATTTTTGTTGTTTTTGCTTCCTTCTTCAATTCTAAGGCTTGAAGCATGGTATATGGGATCCCCCAAGAGTTGTAGAAGCTATGGTTTGTCAAGGAAACCTGTAGATTTTCGTGTGTGAAGTTGTGAAGTGGTGAAAAGGGTTTTGAGGTAAGTTGAATTTTTTCTTCTCTTGTGTTATTTTTTTGAGTTCTAATGTCTTGGAAGGTGTTATAATGATAGGACAGCTAAGAAATTGTGATTGTTTGGTTGAGCTT
>DF357886.1:105337-118697 GCA_000787875.1 Solanum virginianum | reverse complement strand
GATTGGGGACGAGCCCGGCAAGCGGCCCAGGTGATTCGGCGGCGTTGTCGGGGCCCTGGTAGGATTTTATGGCCCAAGGAAGGTGAAATAGGCGATTTCAGCCATTTTTTGTGGGTGTTAACCCACGGATTCTGGCGCTGCCTGGGGTTCCAAGCAAAGTTTCTTGAAACATCATGCGGGTGGGTTGGGGACGAGCCTGGCAAGTGGCCCAGGTGGGCCGGTGGCATTGACGGGGGCCTGGTAGGATTTTATGGTCCAAGTAAGGCTAAATAGGCGATTTCGACCATTTTCCGTGGGTGTTAGCCCATGAATTCTAGAGTTGCCTGGGGTTTCAGGCAATGATTCTCAAAAAATGATACGGATGGGTTGGGAATGAGCCCAGAAAGTGGTCTAGGTGGCCCCGCGGCATTGTCGAAAGATTGGTAGGGTTTTATGGCCCAAGGAAAGAGAAACAAGCAAATTCGATAGTTTTCGATGGGTTTTAGCCCACGGATTCTGAGATGCATCGGGCTCCGACGCAGGATTCCCAAAAAATCATATGCGTGGGTCTGCAATGAGCCCAACAAGAGGCTTAGGTGGCCCAGCGGTGTTTGTAGATGTCTGGTAGGATTGTATAGGCCAAAGAACAGGAAACAGACGATTTCGGCAATTTTTTGTGGGTAGGCTCTGGGATTGCATGGGGGTCCAGCATAACATTCCTGAAAAATCATATGGGGTGGCTCGTAATGAGCCCAAAAAGATCCCTAGGTAGCCCGGTGGTGTTGACAGAGGCCTAGTACAATATTATGGGCCAAGGAACAGGAAACAAGTGATTTCGGCAGTCTTCTGTGGGTGTTAACCCATGGATTCTGTGGATGCATGGGGCTCCAAAGAAAGATTCTTGAAAAATCATATAGGTGGGTTCGTAATGAGTTAGGCAAGAGGCTCAAGTGGCCTTTCAGTGTTGGTCGAGGCCTGGTACAATTTTATGCGCCAAGGAACAGGAAACAAGCGATTTTTACAATTTTTTGTAGGTGTTAGCCACGGATTCTGGGGCTGCATGGGGTTCCAGCACAAGATTCTCAAAAAATCATACGAGTGGGTCCATAATGATCCTGGCAAGAGGCCTAGGTAGCCTAGTGGCATTGGCAAAGGCCTGGTAGGATTTTATAGGCCAAGGAACTGGAAAAAAGCAATTTCGACAGTTTTTTGTGGATGTTAGTCCATGAATTCTTGAAAAATCATATGGGTGGGTCCAAAATGAGCCCGCACGTTGTTACGACCCTAGAAGGGTCGCACAGCACTAGTTCGTTTGAAAATGGAAATGACAAACGCTAGCAAGCCTAATTTGCCTAAGATCCAACAAAGGGAACGCAAGATAAAAGAAAAGAGAAGGACTTAGAGAAGAAAAATAACTTCTTGCTTGGAAATGCTATTACAAACTATTACAAGTGTGTAAGTATGATGCAAATGTGCTAACCTTTGAAAAATAATACAAAGGACTCTATATATAGACATTTCTACGCTAAGCTAGTTGGTCCAGGCAGGCGGCTGGCGCTGATTGGTCGCATGCGGGCCGACGTGAGAGGCCCAGGTGGCCTAGCAGTGTTGGCTGAGTCCTGGTAGGATTTTATGGGGCAAGGAACAGGAAACAGGCAATTTTAGCAGTTTTTGGCGGGTGATTGCCCACAGATTGTTGGGCTACATGGAGCTCCAGTTCTAGATTCCCAAAAAATAATACGAGTGGATCTGTAATGAGTTAGGAAAGAGGCCTAGGAGGTTTGGCTATGTTAAAGGAGGCCTGGTAGGATTATATAAGCCAAGGAATAGGAAACAGGCAATTTTGACAATTTTTTGTGGGTCTTAGCCCACAAATTTTGGGGCTATTTGGGGCTTCGAATTAAGATTCCCAAAAATCATATAGGTGGGTCCAAAATGAGCCCGACAAGAGGCCTAGGTGACCCAGCAGTGCTGGCGGAGGCCTGGTAGGAATTTATTAGCCAAAGAACAGGAAAATGGCAATTTTAGCAGTTTTCGAAGGGTGATAGCTGACGAATTATGGGGCTGCATGGGCTCCGACGCAAGATTCCTGTAAATTTATACTAGTGGGTCCGCAACGAGCCTGGAAAGAGACCCAGGTTGCCCAGCGGCATTGGCGGAGGCCTAGTAGGATTTTATGGGCCAAGGAACAGGACACAGGCGATTTCGGCATTTTTCGATAGGTGTTAGCCACGAATTTTGGGGTTGTATCGGGCTCCGGCACAATATTCCTGAAAGATCATATGGGTGGGTCCGCAATAAGCCCAGAAAGAGGACTAGGTGGCCCAGCGGCATTGGCAGAGACCTAGTATGATTTTATTGGCCAAGGAACAGGAAATAGGCGATTTTTGAATTTTTCGGTGGGTGTTAGCCCACGGGTTCTGGGGCTGCATGGTGCTCCGACGCAAGATTCCTAAAATATCATATGTGTGGGTCCATAACGCACTCGGCAAGTGTCCCAAGTGATCTGGCAGCGTTAGCGGAGGCCTCGTAGGATTTTTATGGGCACAAGAACCTAAAATAAGAAATTTTGGTCATTTTCGGTGGGTGTTAGCCCATGGATTCTAGGGCTGCATGGAGCTCTGGTATAAGATTCCTGAAAACTCATATGGGTGTGTCAGTAACGAGCCTGGAAAGAGGCCTAGGTAGCCTGATGGCATTGCCAGAGGCCTCGTAGGATTTTATGGGCCAAGGAATAGGAAACACATGATTTCGACAATTGTTGGTAGGTGTTAGCCATGGATTCTCGGGCTGCATCAGGCTCCGGTGCATGATTCCCTTAAAATAGGATGGGTGGCTCCCCAATGAGCCAGGAATGAGGCCTAGGTGGCCCGACAGCATTGCCGGAGGCCTGGTAGGATTTTGTAGGCCAAGGAACATTAAACAGGTGATGTCGACAGTTTTCTATGGGTGTTAGCCCACTGATTTTGGGGCTGCATGGGGCTCCGGCGCAACTATTTGTGACTGTGACACATTGGCTGACCTTATTGAGATAGAAATGGTGGAATTTAATGTTATAATGGGTATGGATTGGTTAGCTTCTTGCTACGCAACAGTGGATTGCCGAACTAAGAGAGTGTACTTCCACTTTCCAAATAAGGCAGTTCTTAAAGGCATGTTGAATGAAGAATATCCCTTATAATATTTATAGAAAGTGCATGGATACAGGTTGGTTCTCCTGAGCCTTATCAGTAACGGGTGCTAGTCATCCTTAACGGAACTTTGGACATGACAGCTCGGCAGTATTGGCGGAGGCCCAGTAGGATTTTATGGGCTAAGGAACAGGAAATAAATGATTTTGGCAGTTTTCTTTGGGTGTTAGCCCATAGATTTTGGGTCCGCATAGGGCTCCAAAATAAGATCCCCAAAAAATCATATGGATGGGTCCGCAACGAGCCCGGCAAGAGGCCCAGGTTACTCGGCGGCTTTGGCGGAGGCCTGGTAGAATCTTATGGACCCAGGAAGCCGAAACAAGTGATTCCAGCAATTTTTAGTTGGTGTTAGCAAGCAGATTCTGGCGCTGCATGTGGCTCTAACGCAAGATTTCTGAAAAATAGTATGGGTAGGTTGGCAACGATCCCAAAGAGGTCCACGTAGCCCAGCAGCGTTGGCAGAGGCCTGGTAGGATTTTTGGGCCAAGGAACAGGAAATAGGCGATTTTAGCATTTTTTGTGGGTGTTAGCACACGGATTCTATAGCTACATGGGGATCTAATGTGATATTCTTGAAAAATCATACGGGTGGTTCCGCAACGAGCTCGAAAAAAGGCCCAGGTAGCCCGGTGGTATTGGCAAAGGCCTGGTAGGATTTTATGGGCCCAGGAAGCCAAAATAGGCGATTTTGGCAGTTTTCGTTGGGTGTTAGCCCATGAATTCTGGTGCTGCATAGGGCGCCTGCGAAAAATTCCAAAAAAATCATATGGGTGGCTTTGCAACGAGCCTGGCAAGAGGTCCATTTGGCCCGGCGGCATTGGCTGAGGCCTGGTAGGATTTTATGGGCCAAGGAACAGGAAAAAGGTGATTTTCGTAGTTTTCTTTGGGTCTTAGCCCACGGATTTTAGGTCTGCATGGGGCTCTGGTGCAAGTTTCTCAAAAAATAATACGGGTGGGTCTGCAACGAGCCCAACAAGAGGCCTAAGTGGCCCGGCGGCATTGGCGAAGGCCTGGTAGGATTTGATGGGCTAAGGAATAGGAAATAGGCAATTTCGGCAGTTTTCTATGGGTGTTAGACCACGAATTCCAGGGTTGCATGCTGCTCCGGTGCAAGATTTCTAAAACATCATATGGGTAGGCCTATAATGAGCACGACAATAGGCCTAGGTGGCTTGGCACCGTTGGTGGAGGCCTGGTAGGATTTTATGGGCCAAGGAACAGGTAACATGCTATTTCGACAGTTTTCTGTGGGTGTTAGCCGATAGATTCTAGGGCTGCATGGGGCTCCGGCACAAGATACTTGAAAATTAATATAGAGGGTCCAAAATGAGCCCCTCAAGAGGCCTAGGTGGCCCAGCAGCGTTGGCAGAGGCCTAGTAGGATTTTAGGGGCCAAGGACCAGGGAACAAGCGATTTCGATAGTTTTCTATGGGTGTTAGCCCATAGATTCTGGGGTTGCATGGGGCTCTAGTGCAAGATGTCGAAAAATCATACAGGTGGATTCACAACGAGCCCAGCAAGAAGCTCAGGTAGCCCGATAGAGTTGGTGGAGGCCTCGTAGGATTTTATGGGCTAAAGAATAGGAAACAGGCAATTTCAACAGTTTTCGATGGGTGTTAGCCCACGGATTCTTGGGCTGCATGGGGCTCCAGTGCAAGATTCCTAAAAAATCATATGAGTGGACCCACAATGAGCCCAAAAAAATTCCCAGGTGGCTCGGCAGCATTGGCGGAGGCTTGGTAGGATTTTATGGGCCAAGGAACAAGCAATAGGTGATTTCAACAGTTTTCTGTGGTGTTAGCCCATGAATTTTGGGGGCTGCATGGGGCTCCAGTGCAAGATTCTCGAAAAATCATATAGGTGGGTCCGCAATGAGCCCAGAAAGAGGCCTAGGTTGCCCGACGGCATTGGCGAAGGCCTAATAAGATTTTATGGGCCAAGGAACAGGAAAAAGGCAATTTTGGAAGTTTTCAGTAGATGTTAGCCCACTAACTCTAGGTTGCATGGGTCTCCAATGCAAGATTTCCAAAAATTCATATGGGTGGGTCCATAATGAGCCTGGCAAGAGGCCGAGGTGACTAGGCGGCATTGGCGGAGGCTTAGTAGGATTTTATGGGCCAAGGAATATGAAACATGTGATTTTGGCAGTTTTCAGTGGGTGTTAGCCCATGGATTCTTGGGTTGTGTAGGGCTCCGGCGCAAGATTCCCAAAAAATCATACGAGTGGATCTGCAATGAGCCTGAAAAGAGGCCCAAGTGGCCCAGCGGCATTGACGGAGGCTTGGTAGGATTTTATGGGCTAAGGAACAAGCAATATGTGATTTCGACAGTTTTCTGTGGGTGTTAGCCCACGAATTCTGGGGCTGCATGGGGCTCTAGCACAATATTCCCAAAAATTCATATGCTTGGGTTCACAATGAGCCCAGAAAGAGGCCCAGGTTGGCCGACGGTATTGGCATAGGCCTAGTAGGATTTTATGCGCCAAGGAACAGGAAAAAGGTGATTTTAGAAGTTTTTGATGGATGTTAGCCCACTAACTCTAGGTTGCATGGGGCTTCAACGCAAGATTCCCAAAACATCATATGGGTGGGCCGTAACGAGCCCAGCAAGAGGCTGAGGTGGCCAGGAGGTGTTGGCGGAGGCCTGGTAGGATTTTATGGGCCAAAGAACAGGAAACATGCGATTTTGGTAGTTTTGTATGGGTAATAGCCCACAGATTCTAGGGCTGCATGGGGCTCCGGCGCAAGATTCTCGAAAAATCATATGGGTGTGTCTGCAACGGGCGATTTCGATTGTTTTCGGTGGGTGTTAGCCCACAGATTCTGGGACTGCATTGTGCTCAGCACAAGATTCCCAAAAACTCATACGAGTGGGTCCACAATGAGCCCGGCAAGAGGTCCAAGTGTCCCGGCGGTGTTGGCGTAGGCCTGGTAGGATTTTATGGATCGAGGAAACCAAAACAAGTGATTTTAGCAATTTTCGATGGGTGTTAACCCATGGATTCTGGCGCTGCATGGTGCTCTGGGGCAAGATTCTCGAAAAATCATAAATATGGGCCCATAACAAGCGTAGGAAAAGGCCCAGGTGGCCCAACGATGTTGGCGGAGGCCTGGTAGCATTTTATGGGCCTAAGTAGCCGAAATAGGTGATTTTGGCAGTTTTCGGTGGTGATAGCCCAGGGACTCTGGAGCTGCATAGGGCTCCGCCGTAAGATTTCCAAAAAACATATAGATGGGTCTGCAACAGTGGCCTGGTAGGATTTTATGGGCCAAGGAACAGGAAACAGGCGATTTCGATAATTCTTTTGTGGGTATTAGCCCGCGGATTCTGGGGCTGCAGGGGGCTATAGCGCAAGATTCTCAAAAAATCATATGGGTGGATCACAACTAGCCTGGCAAGAGGCTTAGGTGCCCCGGCTACGTTGGCAGAGGCCTAGTAAGATTTTTTGGGCCAAGGAACAAGAAACAGACGATTTTGGTAGTTTTTTATGGGTGTTAGCCCACGGATTCTAGCCCTACATGGGGCTCCAATGCAAGATTCTCAAAAAATTATACGAGTGGGTCTGCAACGAGCCCGATAAGAGGCCTAGCGGGGGACGCTGGAAGGATTTTATGGACCAAGGAATAGGAAAAAGGCGATTTTGATAATATTTTGTTTGTGTTAGGCCACGAATTCTGATACTTGAGGGGGCTCCAGTGCAAGTTTATAGAAAAATCATAAGAGTGGGTATGGAATGATCCCAATAAAAGGTCCAGGTGGCCCAATAATAGCGAGAGACGCCTAGTAGATTTTATGGGCCAAGGAACAGGAAAAAGGCATTTCTAGCAGTTTTTTATGCGTGTTAGCCCATGGAATCTGGAGCTGCTGGGGGCTCCGGTCCAAATTTCCCAAAAAATCATACTTGTGGGTTTGAAACGAGCCCAGCAAGAGCCCCAAGTGGCCCAGCGATAGCATAGGATGCATGGTAGGATTTTATGGGCCAAGAAACAGGAAGCAAGCGATTTCGCCAGTTTTATGTGGGTGCTAGCCCACAAATTCTGGCGTTGCAGGGGGCTTTGATGCAACTTTTCAAAAAATCATACTAGTGGATCCACAACGGGTCCAACAAGAGCCCCAGGAAACCCAGCGACGGAGGGGGATGCCTGGTAGGATTTTATGGGCCAATGAACAGGAAACATGCGATTTTGACAATTTTTATCGGTGTTAGCTCACGGATTATGGCACTGCAGGGGGCTCCGGTGCAACTTTTTTAAAAATCATATGAGTAGGTCTACAATTAGCCCGACAATAGCCCCAGGTGGCCTAGCAGTGATAGGGGATGCCTGGTAGGATTTTATGGGTCAAGGAACAGAGAAAGATGATTTCGACAGTTTTCTTTGGGTGTTAGCCCATAGATTCTGACGCTGCAGGGGGATCTGGTGCAACCTTTTTTGAAAAATCATATGTGTGGGTTCCCAACAAGCCTGACAAGAGGTCCAGGTGACCCGACGATGGCAAGGGATGCCTGGTAGGATTTTATGATCCAAGGAACAGGAAATTGGTGATTCCGATAGTTTTATGTAGATGGTAGCCCACGGATTCTAGTACTGCAAGGACTCCGGTGCAACTTTCTCAAAAAATTATACGAGTGGATCCGCAATGAGCCGACATGAGCCAAAGATGGTCCAATAGGGCCAGGGGATGCCTGGTAGGATTTTATGGTCCAACGAAGAGAAAACAGGCAATTTTGGTATTTTTTTGGGTGTTATCCTGCAAATTCTGGCGCTGTAGGGGGCTCCGGTGCAACTTTCTCAAACAATCATACATGTAGGTCCGTAACGAGCCTGGCAAGAGGCCTAGGTGGCTCGGTGGCAGCGAAGGACGCCCGGTAGGATTTTATGGGCCAAGGAACAGGAAACAAGTGATTTCAGTAGTTTTCTGTGGATGTTAGCTGACGGATTATGGCGCTGCAGGGGGCTCTGGTGCAACTTTTCTGAAAAATCATATGAGTGGGTCTGTAAAGAGCCCTAGTGGCCCGACGACGACGGAGGTGGCTTGGTAGGATTTTATGGGCCATGGAATAGAAAACACGCGATTTTGGCAGTTTTCTATGGGTGTTAGCCCACGGACTCTAGCGTTGCTTGGAGCTCCGGTGCAACACTCTTGAAAAATCATACGAGTGAGTTTGTAAAGAATCTGGTAGGAGTCCCAGGTGGTTTGGCAATTCCATAGGATGCCTGGTAGGATTTTATGGGTCAAGGTACAGGAAGCAGGCGATTTAAGCAGTTTTTCGTAGGGTGTTAGCCTATAAAATCTGGTGTTACCAAGGTCTTCGGTGCAAATTTCTTTAAAAATCATACGAGTGGGTTCATAACGATCCCGGCAATATCCCAGGTGGTCTGAGGCGTCGTAAGATGCCTTGTAAGATTCTATATGCCAAGGAATAGTAAACAGGCAATTTGTGTAGCTTTTTGTGGGTGTTAGCCCACGGCATCTGGCGTTTCCAGGGGCTCCAGTGCAACTTTCACAAAAAATACTATGAGTGGATCCTTAACCAGCTCGAAAAGAATCCCAGGTTGTCTGACGGTGCAGGAGGACGTCTGGTAGGATTTATGGGCCAAGGAACAGGAAACAGGCGATTTAGGCATTCTTTTTGTGGGTGGTAGCCCACGGATTGCGGTGCTGTTGGGGGCTCCAACTCAAATTTTTGAAAGAATAATATGAGTAGATCTGTAACAAGCCTTTCAAAAGTCTCATGTGGTCCGGTGGTACCGGAGAACGCCTAGTAGGATTTTTTAGGCTCTAAACTAGGAAATAAGCAATTTTGGTAGTTTTTCGTGGGTGTTAGCCTACGGATTCTGGGGATTCCAAGGCTCTAGGCCCATTTTTCCCAAAAAATCATACCAACTCATCCGTAACAAGCCTATCAAGAGTTCAGTAACCCCATTGGCGTCGTGACACCTGGTAGCATTTTATGAGCTCCCAACAGGAAACTAGCTAAACTAAAAGGGATGGGGATTTTAGTGATTCCACAAATTCTTGCATTTGATTGTCTGTTTTCATTGCAGGTATGTAAGGCTAAACTAAAGTATGAACCTTGTTCCTCTATGTACTTCATGATTATGATAGGATGAATTGTGATGGAATTGAAGTCCAATGTTGTGTTTTCTTGAAAACTTCTTTTATTTAACATATTTTACTTATACTGTATAATTGATGATTTCTATGAACTTGTTTCTTGAAAAAATGATTTACGCCTTTTGATTTTATAAACTTATTTTGAACTAAGATTAATGACTATGTCTAAGAATTGAGTCTAGAGCCTTGAACTTGTGAATGCTTGATTATGCTTGAGATGTAAACATGATGACAGCCTATTGAACTTGATGATTAAATATAATCTTCATAATTGAACCCAAATGATTGAACCTAGCTGAATGTGGTCATAAATGTGAGTCTAAATTACTCTTGAAAGATGTGATTGAAAATTGATTGGATGGTTGATAGGTTGAAAGGCTTAATTGCGACGAATTGATGAACTGCTAAGAGTCCATATGAGATGTATTGATTGATTAGATTGGATTTGATTGTTTTATGAGCACTGAGTCTTGAGAGGAGTATCGAGCATCGAATTGAGTGAGAGTAAGTCTAATTCAAACTCAATAACTACGTCACCAAACGTGAGAATTCAACCATAAAGAGATGAATTCCTTATTGTTTTTCCTTCTAGGGACTTGATTGATTGTTTGGATCCATGATTGGTTTATTCGTTCTTTACCCTACTAAGTATTGAAAGGTTGTGGCAACGTCAACGCTATTGTTGTACTATCACTGGCTCATAAATGATTGTTGTCAGATAAGAGAAACTCCAATATAGGTCTTGATAGTACTTTGATTGGATTGGATCAAATTGGATATGATTAGTGGTCTCTATCTAAATTGTGTTCTTACTTTAGACTTTTGACATCCTAATTGAGTTTCTTACTTCTTGACTTGAATATCTGAGTTGATGTTATTCTACCTTAATGCTTGTTTTATTCTGCCATTTTACATACTTATATATTTCACATATAGACGTTCATTTAGGCCTGCATTATTTTATGATGCAGAGGCAGGTACTAGCGGTGATCACTAGGTGCATCATTGATGACCTATTCACATTCAGCTAATTGGTGAGACCTTCTCGCTTTCGGAGGATTTTCACATTATTGTCATCTAGCTATTAGAGTTTACATTTACTTTTATTTTATTGTGAGGTAGCCATGGACCTGCACCATTTGAATAGTTGATAGAGGCTTCCTAGACTAGATTGTCGCATTATGATTGGATATTATTTTTTGCTATCTTCTTTCATACTAGTCTCATTAAATGGATTTGATAGGTTTGTTAACTTTTGGTCTTTAATTGTTGATTTGGTTATTTATTCATTCGAGTTATCTCTTGATGGTTAAATCTTTCGTTGTTAGATTGTTATTGAATGAATGTGATAATGTCAAGTGATTTGCTTGGGGACTAGCAATAGTCTATAAATGTCAACCACTGCCTAAAGTACCTTACCAAGGCGTGACATAAAACCATTTAGATAAAAATCTAACCTTCACCACTGATTATTAACAATTCAAAAATATAATCATCATCATTTCCAATTATCATGTGAAAGATTTGACTTCTTTTTTCATCTTAGTTAGGTTCAAGTCACTAGATTCAAGATAACTTAATTTATACTATAAAAATGATAATTGAATTGAATTATGTAACTTAAAAAATTCATATCTCTAAAAAAGGCCATAATTGTCACGTCATAGTTGTCAACTCACAATGACCACTAGTTAATTTTTTTTATACTAACAAACCACATGATTATGGTTAATTAAAGAGATTCATTCAATCTCTGCTTGATCATTATGATTAATTTAAAAAGCTTAGCCAACTTTATTAATTTCTATTTGGAATGTTTAAGAACATCGACATTCTTTATTTAATATTAATTTATTATTAGAAATCTGATTATTGCAGCAACATGAAAGTATTCTACTTGACTTATAATTATTATATAATAATTATAAAATCAAATCAGTGCTGAAGAAAGCAGAGACAACAATTAATTAATAGTGAAATATAAGACTTTTGCAACAAAGAAAAACATGTTCTTGCATGTGCATGTGGAGATCTTAGTAACAGTTAAATACTATGTCTAAAGGATTTTATCGATAATCATCTTATCTAAAAGTTTAAATTATTAAAAATATTGAAATAAATTATCGATATATTACATAAATAAACACTCAAACTTGATTTCAGCTAGCAAATAATCTAATTTTGAGTACGTATATTTAAACATCTCAACTTGTTTCACTCTTAATTTACAAAATAATCACTTAGATTGCCTCTAAAATCTTTGTGTTACATTAGCATCACGTGTCTATGAGACACAGTGAGGATATATGAGTTGTTTAATTATCAGTTGAGACGAAATTGAAGTGTGTAGTTGTGCACTCTCAAAGTTGGAGTGTTTACTTGTCAATTAAGATGATGTTTTAATATCTATTTATATATTATACCTAAATTTAAATCTCGACACGCTTTAATTTCTCGTGTGCGACTTGTTTCTTTTCTTTTAATAAGTTAATTACGTGAAAATTCACTTTGATAATAATGTATGAATTGTAAGATTTGATCTCAAGACCTTTGTCAGCTTTTTTTTATGTTGAAGCATGTGACTATTTAATTAATCTAAAAACTTATATATTATTAAAGATTGAAAATGTACTTTTATTGATTTAATTATATTCTCAATATATTTGATTATTGAAGTGTGAGCATAGGCTTAAATTTGACTATAAAAGCAAGGTATTTCAATTATTAAAAACAAAATTTTAATTGGCCACCAAAATGTTTTGAACCTTTTTTTTTGTGAATTTGTCAAAATTTGAAGCACAACATCTCTATATATAAAAATATTATCAGTGCAACAATACCAAACAGTTTGAAATTTCCGACAACATATGTAATTTAAACATTTTTCTTTCTTAATCCACTGGCTACCAAAATTTTCTTTTCCACAATTGAAATCACGAATGTTGTCCCTACACATAATTGGAGGGAATATACTTCCACCATCTATATATATATATATATATATATATATATATATATATGGAATGGATATAATTTCTTTCTGTTTAATTAGATATTTCAAATTCAAATTTTGAAATTAGAAAAAAAAAACTTCTGATAAAATGCTCCAATAAACACGTTAATTTTATCATTCGGGGTGGCACAGTAGTTTGGGCCTCGGGTTTCTGTGTTGGAGGTTTCAAATTTGAAATTCTTTACCAATGAAAACAAGGGTTTGTCCTATGGATCGAGCTCGTCGTACCACTTGCCTAGTGCGGATTACCTTTCCTATGTGATTTGCGGACTATTGCATAGGAGCCAACGTTTACCTTGTGTGCACCCAAATGATATGGTGGATCTAGTGAGACATCTCATCTCCAGCCCACAAGAACAATTTGAAATAATTCCATTGATTTCTATAAAAATAGAAAGTTTATATTTCTCATTCACAAAGTGACTGTGAATTTACTTCGTCATAAAAAAAAAAAAAGGACACGTGAATTTCCCTTGAAATTCTTTATGTTGAAATTAAATATAACATGTTTTTAGTAATTATGATGAGATTTATGGAACGTGGATCACAATTAATTGGATTAGTAAGTTATAAATATTGTTGAATTTTTTAAAGGTGTGAATAGAAAGATAATGAAATTCTCTTGATGTTTTGTGTCTTATAATATATTATTCTCAAAACGATTTACATTTTCAATACGTGAAATTTTTTAAAAAAAAAAAAGACAAAACAAAACTAGTCACTTTTTTATAGTCAAATTTACCGAATAGCCTTTTGGTATAATTTATCCTTTTTAAAAAAGATTTAAAAAATTATAATTTTTTAATAAAATTCTCTTTGTCTTTTTGGTAAAAGTTATATCATATTTACTGTAACAACTTTTTCATTAAAAATTTCTTGTACCTATTTTCAGAATTTTAAAAAAAAAATCTACCGACAAATTTTGAGTCAATCACGCTACAAAAATGATGTACTAATAAATTAATTATAAATGCTAGAAAATGTATATATATTTTGTGTCCTTATCATGAGTAGGCTTAGTGTGTCAAATCGAACTGAATTGAATTAATTATTTGTAGCT
>DF357886.1:82943-104261 GCA_000787875.1 Solanum virginianum | reverse complement strand
ATTTTGTGACGAGGGTTTCCAGGAAACAACCTCTCTACTTAGGTAGTGGTAAAGTCTGCGTACATTCTACCCTCTCCAGACCCCACTTGTGGGATTTCAGTAGCTATGTTATTGTTGTTATTCTATTGAAATTGAGTCAAAAGTGAATATCAATCAAAGTATATATTATTAAAATATAATTGAGCTCGAGCTCCTCGATTGACTCTTAATATTTAGTACCATCATTTAAATTAGTAATTACATTTAAATGTGATTGGATTATATCGATTAAATTAAAATAGGGATTAGATTAGTTGTAGCCGCCACATTATTATATTTATAGCTCATCAAGATCGACTTTGATGGAATGATTACTCTTGTATCAAAAATTTCAAGTTTAAGCATATGAGGATTTAAAAAGAAAACAAAAACATGTTGAAAGTATTGCCCTCGAGCAAATTAAAAGGCTTCATAATGTGTGAACCTAAATTTAATTGGATATTAATATAATATTATATATCGAATAAAAAATATTTTTTAAAAAGAAAAAGAAAGAAATTGTATATGGATACGAAAGAAAATCTAACTCTTCTTGTAAGATAAATAAATAAATAAATAAATAAAAAGGCCAAAATAATTTTATTAGGACACTCATGTGTTTATCACACTAAAAATTAAATTTAGTATTTGATTAAAATAATTAATTAAAACTTTTTTTAAAAAAAATATTTTGATTAAACATAAATTATAAATTTAATAATCTTAAACAGTATAAAAGTACATATGTGGACCAGTCCATACAAAGTCATGCAAATTAAATATGATTTTGACCGACAGTCTTTTGTGAGTAAAAATATTTTTAAAAAAAATATAAATAGTCATTTATTAAAATAATAATCACAAAAGAATATATATGACTGTATAATAAACAGAAATTTATTTTTAATACAAATTTATAAGTACTATATTTTTAAAAAATATTTAATTAATAAATATAAAAAAAAATTGTCATAACGTACTTTTTGGTCTTTAGTTAAATTTGTTTGAATGTCAAGATGAATCATTTTTTTTTTTAACAATCAGAAAATATTTAATTAATAAATATAAAAATCGTTTCATCGATCAGAAATTTTTCACAGATATAATTTATCAAAAACATTAAATCAAGCCAAATTTCATTCGAAATTAATAATTATTTAATAGAAAATTTTCAACAAATAATTCATTGAAAACATTTTCGACAAATCAAATCATTAAATTGGAATCAACCACGTGAATCTTAGAGACATCTGCTGCAGATGTCAAGTTGGAATATTTGTTCTTTTCTGGAAAAATCTTTTACTATGATTACAGGATCCATAATTCACATGGTATCCAACTACTACTATTCATGAAAAAAATATCGATTGTTATTGATTTAGCATATTTAAAAATTAAAGATTAATAACACATAAAATTGAATTGAATAGACTGATGCACACCTATACTTTAGAGTGAACAATAAACAACAACAACATACTCAGTGGAATCTTACAAGTGAAGTCTGAAAAGAGTAAAATATATGCAGATCTTACCACTACCTCATAGAGGCAGAGAGATTGTAACCTGGGAATCCTTATCTCAAAAACCCATAAATTTAAATTAATCGCATCAACAACTTTAGCTCATGGATCCAAATTAATTGAGATGATGATTTTGTTGAATTCCTTGGTAAGCATAATTGAGGTGAATTTAAATGAAACATAACTAATTAGTATGTTAATATCGTTGTATATAGATTGATCAATTGGATTCCATAAGATTCCATTTTTTATGCATCGTACAGTACGAAAAGGGCATTCCATATAAGACTAAAAATTTGTACTTCAAAGCATGTGATATTGTTTTGTTTTTCTATGCATTGTCGTTTACTTATTTTATGGATCTTTAATTTGATTTCGATTGACATTTATATTCTTAATTTTGAGTGTGTATAAGGTTTCCTGTTGAATAAGGCTACCTATTCTATCGCTCCTTCCAAGTGAGTCTTTCATAAAGCACTTAAGTTCGTAAAAAACTGAACATATAGTATATTCGTTATTGGTGACATCATATATGATAATTTTATATCCTAAGTGTATGTCATGTGTGACGTGTATATTTACTTGTTCAATTTTATAGAAATTTAAGTATCAAATTGTGCATCCTCAGAGTTGGAGGGTTTATATATTGGCATTGCAGACAAGTTATTTATTGGGGGTTATTTTTGTGGTAGATTAGATGAGAGAAATGATATTGAGATGATTTGGAATGTGCAAAGGAGGTATGTCGATGCTCCAGTTAGGAGGGTGCAATGGGTTGAATTTAGGGGTTAAGGGGTAGGCTAAAAAGGTATTGGGGAGAGTTGATTAGACAGGATATTGTGCAAATTCATATCACTGAGGGCATAACCTTAGATAAAAAGGAATGGAGATCGCGTATTAGGGTAAAAAGTTAGTAGATTAGTAGAGGTAGGATGTTGTCATGTCCTTTTATGGTAAAAGGCTAGTAGGTTTGTCATAGGATTAATCGCGTTATTATAAATTGTGTTGTTATTGCTCATCAATTATTTTGCTACCTTTATTATTTTTCTTGCAGAATTGACATTGCTCTTTATCTTAGTCGCTAACCTTTATCTATTGTTTTTCTTCTTGTGGGGATGATATATTTGAGTCAAGGGTCATTAAAGAACAACATCTTTATCTTCATGAGGTAGTGGTAAGGTCTGTGCACACTTTATTTTTCTAGATCCCACTTGTGCGATTTTACCAAATATATTATTATTTGTTGTTTATCGTACCAAGTCAAATATGTAATATAAAATGAGACAAAAGGAATATAAAACACATTCTTAGAAGAAGAAGAAGAAGAATACTTCCCTACCAAGAATACCAACCTACTCTTAGTACCAATCTCCACCTAATTTATTAGTACATAAAAGTTTAGATATTTTGCACTAATAGTTATAATAAATATTTATACAATTAGTTCATTTAAAACATGTTATAATTTACAGTCAGAATACATAATAATATCTTATTATAATAATTTAAAAAAATTAAATTAATGTTTTATATTATATTTTACTTCTTTGAAATAATTTTTACCTATAACAACAATAACTTTTTCTATAACAAACATCTTCTGTAAAATCACTAATTTATAACAGTTATCTTCCTTTTCGATAATATAAAAAGTGAAAAAAAAAACTTTAATATTAAGTAATAAAAAATTGAAAAAAAAAATTAACGATCAAATGCTTCCTTGAGAATAAGTAATAATACTAATATAAATGTATAGTTGAAAATTATTTATTATTTTATTTTTTTATCTTAAATTTCTAAAGCAATATGTATTTTAGGATTTTATTTTGAGTAAAAGCGATACTTATTTTTGACGAGGTGAATAATATATAATGATGATCCAGTTAGAATTTACAGAATGTTAAAGATTTTTAAATTAAATGTAATGTTAAAGATTTTTAAATTAAATGTAATGATTAAAGAATAGTGATTAATGATTACCAACATGATCTTGGTTTCATTGGGTCATAATCATCATAATTTAACATTAATAATAAATATTTTATTTTACTTATTCATTGTAGTAAATAAGATAGATTTTTTTTTCTCAGACTATCTTATTAAATAACTACATAACAAAAAAAATTTATTATGTATTGTCCTTGATAAGTCATAAAATCTTAGATTTATTTCAATTAAGATTGATATGTATACTGAAAAAATATAACATATTTTGTGTGATTAATTTGACTACTTCATAAACGTTTGAAAATATGCGCATATTTTTTAATTTAAATTAAAAATATTTAATAGATATATACACAGAAATATCCCAATTCAAATTGTGATACCCAACTGTAGTGAAGTTCAACATTTAATGATGAAAAAGACACACAAAGAACATCCAATAATAAGTTGACACATAAATGACATTACATAAATAATTAATTAAGAAGATAATATAGAAACATATTATATATAAGTATTTAAAAAAAAATTGGGTTAGGGGAAGGGGAGAAAAGAAGAAAACTATAATGTGGAGAATCGAACTCTTATTAATAAAGTAAGAGTTCAGGTAATATTATATATAAGTACATTGCTTATACATACCTATATCTTATATCTTATATATACATTAGTAAAGGAGGCAGAGCTAGAAATTTTATGCAAAATTATTGAAAATGGTGTAACTAATAATATTATTGTAATAGATTTAAGCTGTGAAAATTATTTTTTTTGTAAAAATATAAAACAAAGTTACATATAATAAATTTTTGTTTTCTGATTTTTTTTCGAATCTCGTGCATCGTTATCTGTAATGATCTAACTCGCTAGTGAGTGAACAATAAACAACAATAATAACATACTCAGTGGAATCTCACAAGTGGAGTCTGAGGAGAGTAAAATATACGTAAACATTATCACTACCTCACAGAGATGGAAATGTTATTTCCTGGGAATCCTCATTTCAAAAACTCATAAATTTAAATTAATCGCATCAAGAACTTTTATCTCATGGATCCAAATTAATAGATGATTTTGTTGAATTCCTTGGTAAACATGATTGAGGTGAATTTAAATGAAACATAACTAATTAGTATGTTAATATCATTGTACATAGATTGATCAATTGGATTCCATAAGATTCCATTTATTTATGCATTGTACAGTATGAAAAGGGCATTCCATATAAGACTAAAAAATTGTACTTCAAAGCATGTGATATTGTTTTGTTTTTTTATGCATTATGTTTACTTATTTTATGGATCTTTAATTTGATTTTGATTGATATTCATATTCTCAATTGGTGACATCATATATGATAATTTTATATCCCAAGTGTATGTCATGTGTGACGTATATATCTACTTGTTCAATTTTATGAAAATTTAAGTATCAAATTGTGCATCCTCAGAGTTGGAGGGTATATATATTGGCATTGCAGACAAGTTATTTATTGGGGTCATTTTTGTAGTAGACTAGATGAGAGAAGTGATATTGAGATGATTTGGAATGTGCAAAGGAGGTATGTCGATGCTTTAGTTAGGAGATGCAATGGATTGAATTTAGGGGTTAAGCAGAGGATTAGGGGTAGGCCAAAAGTATTGGGGAGAGTTGATTAGACAGGATATTGTGCAACTTCATATCACTAAGGGCATGACCTTAGATAAAAAGAAATGAAGGTCGCGTATTAGGGTAAAAGGTTAGTAGATTAGTAGAGGTAGGATGTTGTCATGTCCCTTTATGGTAAAAGGCTAGTAGGTTTGTCATAAGATTAATCGTGTCATTATAAATTGTGTTGTTATTGCTCATCAATTATTTTGCTACGTTTATTATTTTTCTTGCAGAATTGACATTGCTCTTTATCTTAGTCGCTGACCTTTATCTATTGTTTTTCTTCTTGTGGGGATGATATATTTGAATCAAGGGTCATTAAAGAACATCTCTATCTTCATGAGGTAGTGATAAAGTCTGTGTACATTTTATCTTTTTAGACCTCACTTGTGCGATTTCACCTGATATGTTATTCTTTATTCTTTATTGTTTATCGTACAAAGTCAAATGTGCCATATAAAATGAGACGAAAGGAATATAAAACACATTCTTAGTACCAATCTCCACCTAATTTATTAGTACATAAAAGTTTAGATATTTTGCACTAATAGTTATAATAAATATTTATACAATTAGTTCATTTAAAACATGTTATAATTTACAGTCAGAAAAAATAATAATATCTTATTATAATAATTATAAAAAATTAAATTAATGTTTTATATTATAAAAAAGTGAAAAAAAAGCTTTAATATTAAGTAATAAAAAATTGAAAAAAAAATTAACGATCAAATGCTTCCTTGAGAAAAAGTAATAATACTAATATAAATGTATAGTTGAAAATTATTATTATTTTATTTTTTTATCTTAAATTTTTAAAGCAATATGTATTTTAGGATTTTATTTTGAGTAAAACGCGATACTTATTTTTGACGAGGTGAATAAATGTAATGATTAAAGAATAGTGATTAATGATTACCAACATGATCTTGGTTTCATTGGGTCATAATCATCATAATTTAACATTAATAATAAATATTTTATTTTACTTATTCATTATAGTAAATAAGAGAAATTTTTTTTTCTCAAACTACCTTATTAAATAACTACATAACAAAAAAAATTATTATGTATTATCCTCGATAAATCACAATATCTTAGATTTATTTCAATTAATAAATCTAAGATTTTAGATTGTGATACCCCAATTGTAGTGAACATAACAACATTTATGATGAAAAAGACATACAAAGAACATCCAATAATAAGTTGACACATAAAGGACATTACATAAATAATTAATTAAGAAGATAATATAGAAACATATTATATATAAGTATTTTAAAAAAGAATTGGGTTAGGGAAGGGGAGAAAAGAAGGAAATTATAATGTGGAGAATCGAACTTTTATTAATAAAGTAAGAGTTCAGGTAATATTATATATAAGTATATTGCTTATACATACCTATATCTTATATCTCATATATATATATTAGTAAAGGAGGTAGAGCTAGAAATTTTATGCAAAATCATTGAAAATGGTGTAATTAATAAAATTATTGTAGTAGATTTAAGCTGTGAAAATCATTTTTTTATAAAAATATAAAACAAAGTTACATACAATAAATTTTTGTTTTCTGATTTTTTTGAATCTCGTGCATCGTTATCTGTAACGACCCAACTCGCTAGTGCTATTGTCCGCTTTGGACCTAGGCTCCTACGGCTTTAAAACGTGTCACTAGGAGGTAAGACTTATTTGCTTATATATCCTGTATCTCTCGTTTATTTTGCCGATGTGAATTTTTAATCTTAATTCTTAAGATGGGTTGTTAAATACGCCGGTCGCTCCCTCTATGGACTCGGCGTCCTCGTTAAGATTTGCCCCACCGTATGAAATTCACCTAGACTCAGTACTGAGATTTGCCCTGCCTCATCGAGATTCACCTAAACTCAGTTGAACTCTGATTCACATCGACAAAAATGACACAAGAGTGACTTTGATACAATCTATAATGACCCAACCCGCTTGTGATTGCATCACTAATAGGTAAGATTTGTTTATCTATATATCCAACATTTTTCTTATACTTTGTCGATGTTGACTTCTTACCTTAAAATGGATTGTTAAATTATTTTAAAGCAAAAAACTTTTTTTTTAAATTTTAAAATTGTGAATTTTGTTAACTTTACAACTCAATTTTGGGGACACAATAATAGAGGCTGGTGATGTTGTTTGGGAAACGTGCATTAAAGTTGCTCAGCAAGAATGGTACTTTATTCTAGAAGAAAAGTAAAGATATATAAATAAAATTCTACAAAAGATTAATAAAATAAAATTATTAAGGAAAAAAAGGAAAAAAAACATTCTAGAACCTTTTTTTGTTTGGATTTGCATTAAAATTAAATTGAAGTTATATAATTTAATAATTTTATAAGATTCTACTGGATATATTTAATATTGTTATAGTATTGAATAGTGATGAAAGAATAAAAAAATCAGTATGATCATGAGTTGACATGTAATTTTATTTTTAGGTAAAGTAAATGAGGTTAATAAAGAAAGGACAAATTTAAAATGTTAAGGACATATATAAATCAATAATAATATAACATATGACTGATAGTAAAATAGAGGATAATATTAAATCATTTTTCATAATAGAGTAACAAATATTACTCTTTTATCTATTTTAAATTATTAATTATTATGTTTTATAGTATTTTTAATTTAAAGATTTAAATTTGAATTTATGATCAAAATTATAAATTTTACTCTTATATTTAAACATAAAATGAATAATAATACGACTCTCTTGATCTTAAAATACTTGTCGTCCTTAATAACTTATATTTGTTAAGTCTTGAAATATCAAAGTATGATTTTTCCTTTTATGTCTATTTTATTTTGTTATTAAATATTATTGCCTCTCTAAAATTAGGATGGCTTATGATTAATAAGAATGGTATAATTTTTTTTTTATTGTGTCCTTACTGATATGACAAATCAAATAAAAATAAATAAAAAAAGAATAGAATTTTTTTTTTCAAGAAACGTGTAAATTGAAACACAGTAAATATTTTGAGGTAGTAGGTAGAGATATTCACGATTTGATTTAGATCGAATAAGGATTAAATCAAAATCAAATCAAATCAATTTAATCGATTCTGAAATTTTTAAAATTCAAATCATTAAAAGATTATTTTTTTATTTAGATAATTTCTTACATTTCGGAAGGATATTTTTGTTTTTTTTTCCTTAACTAACTTACCTAAACCTATCTTATAGCCTAATAACCTCCTCATTCAACCTTAAAAACATCAACGTCACAAGTTCTACATTCTCCCAAAAAAAAAAAAATTAGGATACTTCATTTACAAACTTTAGTCCAAAGTTTCGAGTGGGTGCTTTCCTAGTATCTATGACTTCTATTTTTCACCTAATTAAACGTAAATTAAGTTTCCTCGTTTTAAGTAAATTCTTTTAAATTATATGCGTATGCTAATTTTTTTCTTGAATTAAATTATTATATTTAATTGTTATTGTCGAGTGTCCTGTGTTTATATTAGTCATATTTTGTTGTTCCCTCTCTTTTACTGTTTGTCATATCTAGTTTATTCTGCTATGGATTTTTTGAAACGAGGGTTCCCAGGAAACAACCTCTCTACTTCTATGAGGTAGTGATAAGGTCTGCGTACATTCTGTCTTCTCCAGACCCCACTTGTGAAATTGCACTGGGTATGTTATTGTTGTTGTTGTAATTGTTATTGTCGAGTTAAGTTGTGAAGCCAATATCATGTTGCATTTACAGGAGCCTTAAAAAACTTCATGTAAAAACTGTCTTATTCAAAGTTTGAGTTGAGTTAAATAAGTATCTTAATTTATATTTGGAGCATGAGTTGAGCAAGACGTCTTTTTATTATATTTTGAGCATATGTATGAATAACTTTAAATATTTATTTTGAAATTTAGCAATAAATTTATAATTCATGTAGTCATTAAATTGAGACTTTATCCTTATAAATGACAAGTTGAGAAAAGTCAAAGTTGAGCTAATTCCAAAAGAGACTAAACAAGTTAATTAAGTTCACTCTTAAGTTATAAGCATAATAATTATTTTTGGGAGAAGTATTGAGTACCAAATTCCATAAGCTACATGACCAATGTAGAATAGGATTGTACCAAATTGTACTACTCTTCACTTGCCTCCGAGGAGTCCTATTAGATGGATCCATAAGTTAAAGTTTGTCTTTCACACTAGAAAGGTAAGGGGATGGCTCTGGCAACGTGAGCAAATCGTTATATCATCACAAAACTCATAGTGATAGTTGTTGGTTAGAGAAACTCTCCAAAGCTTAAAGTATTATATTTTACATATATCGAATTACATCTATTAATGCATTTGAAGTAGTTAATTTAATTCCAGGGACTACTTTTATTATTGAGCTAATTCTGAGTTAAGTCTTTGAGTAGAGTATCCTATTTGGACATTACATGGTCGTATATTTCATGTACTAATATCGTTTCGATCTACATCATAAAATGATGCAGATATATGAGATAGAGATCCTCAACAGGCGCATCATTGAAGATCCAGCTTTTCTATTTAGTTGTGGTGAGACCTGTTTGCAGTCAAAGGAGTCCTTGTGTTCTTATTTCAGTTTGGAATAGATGTGCACCTGTTTCGACACTTGTTTGGAGTCAGACTTTTAGGGGTCGTTTGGTGTGAAGAATAACTAAAAGTTATCCTGGGATAAAAGTTTAGTGGTACTTAAATGGTTGGTTAGTTGGCAAATGTGAGATAACTTATCCGGGACGAATAAATAGTATCGAGATAAGTTATCCCTCCTTTTGGGTGGTATAATAATTCTGGCATAACTTATCCTGGGATAAAAAAGGTTAATGACAATAATATCCTTTTTCACCCTTTTTATACCTCATATATTTACATTATCTTTTAATACAATATATAATAGTATTTACAGCCTTTTTCATAAATCCTTTTTTACTTTAACAAACTTAAAAATGCAAGTTCTATTTGTTAATTAAATTTTTTTAAAAATGTTTTATTTGTTCTTATGTTTTTTATATTTTGATTTTTCATAAATCCTTTTTTATTTTAACAAACTTAAAAATGCAAGTTCTATTTGTAAATTAAACAAAAAAAAATTATTTTAAATGCATACGATGTTATTATGGAAATGCACACCTAAAAATATTTAACCTAAATAAGATGAAAATTTTATTTTAAAAATGAATATTGAATAACTAAATTAACAAAGAAAATATATTAAAAACCAATAAAGTGAATGATATTTTTGTAAATAAGCAACATATTCTTAAAATTTATCCAACGAACCAAACACTCAATAAGAAATAACCTCAACATAACTTATCCCATTATTATTAATCCCAACATAATTTATTCCATCGTAACTTATTCCATCGTAACTTATATTCAAACCAAACGACCCCTTAGAAGTTGCATAGACTAGTTGAAAAATATTTCAAATTAACTCCTTCAGTTTACATTTAGAACAACTTTAGGTTTCTTCATTTTATTTGAAAAACCTTAGTTGTGTTATGCATTATGTTAAATTCTAGCCTATCCTTATTGTTTGAGTCTTTCGCTGAGTAAGCTAGCCAAGTCAAATAGTTCACTTGGGATTACAAATGGTTTTCGAGCGCCAATTGCACTCAGAATGTAAATTTGAGGTGTGACATAAAAGTTTATCAGTTTCGTTAACTCTAAAATATGAAATTCGATTTAAAATCGTCGTCGGTTTCAGAGTCAAAGTTATTTCATAGATTTGAGGTCTTAAGTTAAAAGTTTAAAATATTTTTGATCAAAAGTTCATTTGGATTAATATTCAGAGTTTGAACTCTCAGAATGAATTTTTAATAATTATTTTTGGATTTATGAGGTGATGTTAATCCTTTGCATTAGGGGAGTTTATCCTTATTCATGAAGGAAAGATTAATTAGATCTAGTTGACTTGACTTTGATGGTCCCAAAACAAAATAAAAAAAAAAAGAATAAAAGAAAAGGTTATTTAGGTTTTTATTTAATTTATAAGTAGGAGAAATTATTTAATTTCCTCTTTAATTATGAAGTACGTACCAAGAAAAGTTTCTATCCATAGGAACCATACAAACTCATATGGTCAATATATTTCCACCAAATTAAAAATTCAAATGGTGTTAATTTCAGAATTTTTGTGTATGGGAATAAATAAAATAAATAATAATTTTTGTTGTCATTCAAGTATAAAATAAATAATAATTAATTTTTAATTACAAGAAAAGGGCATCTTTCTCAAATTTCCATAAACTTTTTTTTTTATTTTTTGTCTTGTTTCCCCTTTTCTTCATCTAGTTAAACTCCAAGGAAAGTACTACGGATTTTCCTCAAACATTAGTGCCCACAAATTAAATTTAAATGAAAGAATAATATTTAAATGTAAATTCATCCATTCAACTTTTTTTTTTTTTTGTCTAAGTTGATGTCTAAAGAAACGTGAATGAGTTTTTAACTTTAATCTATAGTGAAAAAAATAATCTATGATGATAAATCACTTAAATATAACTACAAATAATTATTTATAATTTTTAAAATTAAATTATATTGATAATATAATTTTTTTTCAACAATAATTATGCACATATAATAGATTTATTCAATTTAAAAAAATTAGTGTCAATATTTTTTTTAAAATCTCAATTTATCTATGAAAGTTTATAATGATACGAATTAGTTAGACCAATACATTTAAAATATATTCTAATTAAAATAAATAGGTAAATAGGCTTTTATAACTAAACCAAAAAGGACACAACACCATCTAATAAGGTCAATCGTGACCAACAAGGGTGTGATTTCTATTAGGTATAAAGTCGTTATTTTTTTTTCATACTCTATTCATGAAATTTCACTGGATATATTATTGTTGTTATAAAATCGTTATTTTTAAAAATTATTTTTTTAATATGATTTAAATTTAGTTATATTTTATTATATAATATTATCAGATGACAATAATAATAATATATTAGTAAAGTCTAAAAAAAATACATACAATTCTATCTCTATTTTATCAAAATAGAAAAATTATTTCTAATAAATATCAATTCAAGGCAATACAACTACCCAACTAGATGAAAAACCAAACCACCAAAAAAAGGACTGCCATGATGAAATTAATACCGGTAGAAAATTGTTTGGCATGAGATATACAATAAAATAATTTCAGAATAAAATGTAAAATTATTTTATTTTATATTAAGTAATTTTGAAATTATTTATTTCATTATTTTTATTTTAATGATGAGATAAGTTATCTTATATATGTGGTTGAATAACTTATCATAGGATAACCTATTACGGAATTAATTACCACAGAATAATTTATTTTCAACCAAACGATCTCATGCATCATAAGAATATAATTACTCCTTCTGTCTATTTTTATTTATCTATTATTCTAAAAATAAATGTTTAATAATACTTGTTTAATTTATGAAATCAAAAAATAATTTTTATACTTAATTTTTAATTTAACCTTATTATTAATTATAATTATTTTTTATTATATTCAAATAATAATCTGATAAAATTACTCTTATTATTTTTTTAACTCTTATATCAAGTTAAAGAGTAGTAGCCAACTTAACAACTTGCACTTTCTAGAATATTTTTAATTATTGGTTCCAAAATAACAAACATATATTATATTACCCAATACTTTTTAGGCTATAAATAATGATTCCCAACACACTTTCCTTCCTTGTACCACAACACTTTAGCTCCTCCATCCTCCTTCTTTCTTTTTCTTTTTTCCCCAAGGAAATTACATTTTACACATCAAGAAAATTCCAAGAACATCAAGAAAATTATATTTTCAAACACCCTTTTCTCTCCTTAACCTGTTTTGAAAAAGAAAAGTAAAAATAATCATGAAAATTAGTATCAAAGAATCAACACTAGTGAAACCATCAAAGCCAACACCAACCAAGAGGATTTGGAGTTCTAATTTGGATTTAATTGTTGGAAGAATCCATCTTTTGACTGTTTATTTTTATAAACCAAATGGATCTCCAAATTTCTTTGATAGTAATGTGATGAAAGAAGCATTAAGCAATGTTTTAGTTTCATTTTATCCAATGGCTGGGAGATTATCTAGGGATGATCAAGGAAGAATTGAAATAAATTGTAATAATGAAGGTGTTTTGTTTGTTGAGGCCCAAAGTGATTCATGTGTTGATGATTTTGGTGATTTTACACCAAGTTTGGAACTTAGGAAACTTATTCCTAGTGTTCAAACTAATGGAGATATCTCAACCTTCCCACTCGTAATATTCCAGGTAAAAAATTTATACTATTTATATCTTATTTTATATTATTTATGCATTGATAATATTTTATAAAATTTTACTGAATATGCTATATTATTTCTGTTGTAGTTATTGGTATAAAGAATTTTGATGTCTTTCTACAATTGTTTTACCCTATTAGTAACTTACTATTAAGAAATTTTATCCTATTGGTATCTTACTTTATTTATATGTTTATATACATATGTGTATGGTATAAAGATTTTTTTTATATGTTTTTTATTATTATTGTCATCTTTTTTGTAAATGAATTTTTATCCTATTAGTAGAATCTTTCTATTAAGAAATCTTACCCTATTGGTATCTTACTTTATTTTTACATGTTTATATGTGTGTTGATGGTGTAAGGATATTTTTTTATTGTCTTTTTATAATTGTTATCTGTCATGTAAAAGAATTTTTACCCTATTAGTATTTTACCATTAAGAAATTTTACTCCATCGGTATATTTCTTTATTTATATGACTATATGCCTCAATAGTATTAAAAAATTGTCTTTTTTCCCACCAAAAAAAATTGTCTTTTTACTTCGTTTAGATCTTGAATATTAGTTTTTTTATAAATAGTTACATACAATTGATTTTCAATAGATTAAATTTATATACCGTCAGCGTATATATAAAACAAATTTCACTAAGAATCTAAAAGAAATTGGTTAAAATGAAAAGAAAATATAAAGACCTAATTTCTTGTTATTCAACTAAAAAAATTAAGACAATAATTTAATATTATCTTATTTCTTACTTTTTCAATTTTTTTGAACAAGTCCAAATGGAAAAGGTTAGGGAAAGTGCCATTTAATTTTTTTAAAAGATTAGGGAAAATAACAAAGAAAAAGTAACAAAAATAATTAAGAATAGAAAATTGCATAATTAATGCATCTAATTTAATACTAGTAGAAGAGAACCTAGAATACTCAATTTGGTTAAGTATTTAAGAATAACATAATTTTTAAGTAATAAAGTCTTTATAACTAGTAATCAAAGTAGCTAAGCTAGGTGACATCTGGGAAGTTTAGGTCATAATTCAAAATTTAAATTTTAACATTTTTTAATACTATTGTTAATATATTTGTATTTTTTTCATATTTATTTATATTTTTGTATGGGGTGCAAGGTATTATGGAATTTGTAATATACATTTTTTTTTCCTTGGAAAATTTCAACCAAAAAATAGGAAGAAAAAGGAAAAAAGACCTTTCTGCAAATTTAAATTTAATGGATTTGATCTTAAATTGAAATTCTACAAATACAAAAAGCATGGAACTTTTTTTTTTAAGAAATTACAAATCGAAAATTCAATATGTATACAAATTATTTCTACAAAAAAAGGGGGAAAAACAATTTTGTAGGACCCATCTTTAATATTTTGAGTGTGTTAGATGTCTCTGAATTTAATTTTTTTTTTCTAATTATAGGTGGCAATTAATTTTTGACAGCTATAAATTCATTAAAATCATGATGGTTCCAGTCTTCTAGAAAAATACACAAAATAATATTTTCTCTCTCTTAAATTAATTCTCATATTTTTCTAATTTGATTTATTTTTTCAAAAATTTAATATATATATAAATTCAACAAGTGGAGTGGTTGATAGGCCATACATTGTTTTAATGTGCCATCAATATGAAAGCTTGGGTGTTTGGCTTTTTGCTCTTTATTTTTTTCTTTTTTTAAGAAAATGTGCATGTGAAAGCATTTTAATAATATATATAGATAAAATTTAAAATTCACAAGTCACACTTCCCTAGCAAGTTGGTGAATAAATGTTTTTTGGCGAATAAGTGGTTTTTTTTTAATATATGGTGCAGGACTTAATTCAATGTTTGTGTATATGTATGTTTTTAATATTATCTGATAGTGTGAAAATTCTTTATAGGTTACTCGTTTTAGCTGTGGCGGAGTCGCTCTTGGCGGGGGAGTGTTCCACACGTTATCTGATGGTCTTTCATCCATCCACTTTATCAACACGTGGTCGGACATCACTCGTGGCCTATCCGTCGCGATCCCACCATTCATCGATCGGACCCTCCTTCGTGCACGGGACCCGCCAACGCCTTCTTTTGAGCATGTCGAGTATCATCCTCCACCTACCCTCAACTCATCGAAAAACCAGGAGTCCACGGGCCCAAAGCCCAATACCACGGCCATGTTGAAATTCTCGACTGAACAACTCGCGCTTCTTAAGTCCAAGTACGAGGGTAGCACTTATGAAATCCTTGCGGCCCACATCTGGCGTTGCACGTGCAAGGCACGTGGATTGCCAGACGATCAATTGTCCAAATTACACGTGGCCACTGATGGTAGGTCGAGGCTTTGCCCTCCCTTGCCACCGGGCTACCTAGGAAATGTCGTGTTCACGGCTACACCAATGGCTACATCATCCGAGCTTCAATCAGAACCGTTGTCGAGTTCCGCTAAGAGAATTCACGATGTGTTATTGAAAATGGACGATAACTACCTAAGATCAGCTCTCGATTACCTCGAGTTACAGCCTGACCTATCAACCCTGATTCGGGGGCCGACTTACTTTGCTAGCCCTAATCTTAACATAAATAGTTGGACTAGGCTGCCTGTCCATGAGTGTGACTTTGGGTGGGGTAGGCCAATTCATATGGGACCAGCTTCCATCTTATATGAAGGGACAATTTATATTATACCAAGTCCAAATTCTAAGGATAGAAACTTGCGTTTGGCTGTTTGTCTAGATGCTGAACACATGCCACTATTCGAAAAGTACTTGTATGACCTTTGAGATAAAATATCAGTCAATGACGTGTTCGTGAATGAAATGCTTATCACATATCAGTTAATGATGTGTTCGTAGTGCTTATCACATGTCAATGTTTGAGAATTATCTATCAGTCAGTGGCATGTAGCTAAGAAACGTAATGTTCTATCAGACCCCAATGTTTGAGAGTTTATTTGTATGAATTTTTGAGAGGTTGTAAAAGTAAAGAGTGTTCAACACAATAGGTTTTGATGTGATCAAATTGTGGTGTGATTTAATTCAAGGCTTTTTGTAATGAATTTGATTATGTTTTTGCTAATGTCTAATTAAAGCTTTAATTACTCCATATTTCCGTTTGTGATTATACCTAGATTTCAATTGATAGACTATTGTGGCAATTATCTATGGAGGACTTTATATTACGCAAGTCTTGTTAGGTTCACCGTCAAGATTACGGCCGAATAAATATGATCTCTTTATTTTTAATTTATAATTTTGAATTTGAGTTTCGAATATAAATTTTTTTAATAAAAAAATATCTTTTTATATATATAAAGAAGAAAGGTCAAGTGCTTATCAATATTTAGAAGTCGTTGGATAACAACAATATACTCAATAAACTTTCACAAGTGGGGCTTCACGAGGATAAAAGTGTATGCACACCTTATCACTACTTCATAGAAATAGAAAGGTTGTTTTCGAAAGACCTCCATCTCAACGTATCATCCCCAAAGCAGAGAAAACTAGATATGAAATAAAACGACAAAAATAGAAAAAAATAATAATTAAAGACAATAAAAGTAATCAAATGAATGACGCATAAATACAACACAATATATCAAGATATGACTATCTCTACTATCTTACTATATTATACGGCCAGATATCATTCTATCTCTAATAGCCGTCTAACCTTCTATACTAATATAACTAATTATTTGATAGAGTATATAAAAATAATGCTAAATAAAATAACAAGCAAGCATAATTAGTTGTTTGCTTTTTACCTTTACCCTTACTAGATTAAATATTAAGTGATATTAATATTTAATATAATGTAAAAGAAAGAAGTATTAAATTAAAAGAAATAACAAATAAAAATAATTTAATCAAATTATTTTTTACTTATTAATATTTTTCTTAATGATAAATATTTAGAAATGGAGTAACATCTTTTCAATTTTGGTATAAACTACTTTCTCTTTTCATGAATTTTATATAAAATAAATTTAAATTAATTAAAATTTAATATAAATATCAAACATCATTGTTTATAGAATATAAATAAGCTTCTTGATTCTTTTTCAACAATTATTCTTGAACCCACAAAAGTCTATGGAAGACAGCTCATTTTGTTCCATATCCAATTACTTAAAAATCCAACTTAGGTTTCCACGTAATGCACGTTTTTAATTTCTCTTTGAAAATTTCCATAAATTTAAATGGTCAAGCACTCTCTAATTTATTATCGGATTTTTAAATATACATTTTTTATTTCACAAGGATTGTATTATCTTCCTAAATATTTTAAAAATATGATATATACCTCCCTTAACAACTTATGCACAATTTTATAACACCCCATAAAATGACGAAAATACCTCTAGACTTGACCTCGTGCGTAACGTATCTTCCCTTGCTCCATTTGCAAATCTGAGCCCGAATTTGCGATCAGTGCGAAAAGTCGAGTTGAAAAATGGTCTCGACTCGACAAAAATTCGAAAAAACGTGAATTATCTTTTCCAAAAAAACTTTAGAAACAGTGAGGGTCTGCATTCTCTCCGCGACGCGGAGAGAACGCGGAGTTGCACAGTGAGGGTCCACGTATTCCATTTTGGTCATCTTACATATCGTATATTCCACGTACTGACGTCTGTAGGACCTACATCGTTTTATGATGCAGACGTAGGTGACCGAGTTCCTCAGCAGCCGCTCCGTTAAGAACTTGAGAGCTTTTAGACTAGTGGTAATGCCTTTTCTCAATTATTTCCTTTCAGTCTTTGTTTTTATTTCTAGCTACTTGGGGCCGGTCTCAGTAGTCTTTCAGACAACTTAGTAGAAGTTCCATGGACCACATGTTCAGTGTTTCAGTTTTCAGGTGTTCAAATATTATTTAATAACCTTTTTATTCAGTTATACAGACAGATATGAAGTTTCTTGTTGCTTTTAATTAGTCTTTTTTCACTATTATGAGTCTTCCACTAAGTAAGTAGCCAGACCAAGTGATTCACTTGGGACCGAAAATGGTTTTCGAGTGTCGACCACGTCAAGGGTGTAGACTCGGGGCGTGACAAACTTGGTATCAGAGCACAGAGTTCAAGCGTCCTAGGTAGTCTATGGAACCGTATATAGTAGAGTCTGTATTATGGTTGTGAAGCGCGCCACATCTATAATAGGGAGGCTATGGGACATTAGGAAGTGTCATACTTTTTCTTGTTATTCCTTGTCTCGTGTTTCAGAGTATTATCTCTGTGAAATCCCTTCTAACTCATGCGTTCACGCCGTGTTTTTCAGATTATGCCTCCCCGCAGAGCTAACGGACCAGTTAGGGGCAGAGGACGCCCAGCCAGAAGGAATGCAAACCAACCTGGCAGAATTCTTAAGGAACCCAGAGGCCCAGCTGTGCCTGTGGAGCAGCCACAACAGGCAGACATTTCTAACGCTGAGCTTTGCTAGGCCATTCAGACTTTGGCTCAGGCAGTCACTAACCAGGGAGGTCGCTAGGGAGATGGCAGGAATGATGGGGTGGATACCGCTAGAGTTCATGAGTTCCTGAGGATGAACCTACCAGAGTTCACGGGGTCCAATGTGAAAGAGGATCTTGAAAACATCATTGAAGAGCTTCAGAAGGTATTCTAGGTGATACGGATAGCTGATACTAAGCGGGTTGAGTTGGCTGCCTACCAGCTCAAGGGGGTAGCTAGACTCTGGTTTGACCAGTCGAAAGGGAGTAAGGCAGAAGGGGCGCCAACATTTACTTGGACAGTGTTTGAGGAGGCCTTTCTGGGACAGTACTTTCCTAGAGAGATATTTGATTGGAGATATGGACATAGCTTGGTTGATAATGTATGTGCAGTAGGTGGAGGAGGAGAAGATGCAGTATAGGGAGAATTTCAGGAGTAAGAGGGCCAAGACATCATGCCAGGAGTCAGGCAAGAGAGGGACTGGAGGTGGAGGTCATTCATCCTTCTAGCCTAAGATAGCTAGACCAGCACCTTCATCCGCCAGTGCACCTGCACCAAGAGTCAGGAATGAGTAGGGATCACAGCACCGCAGATTCCCGAGCAACCAGTTACAGGGTAGCATAACTCCATTAAACCGCTATCCTACTTGTGGTAAGGGTGGTAAGTCTCACCCCGGAGAGTGCATTCTGGGCACGAATGATTGTTTCAAATGTGGTAAGGTAGGGCACTTCTTGAAGGATTTTCCTATGGGAAAACAGAATATGAGAGACACCAGGTCATAGACAGTCTCTTCGGCACCACAGGGTAAGCCACCTAACAGGGGTACTACAGCAAGGACAAGCGGGGGCACAAACCGCTTGTATGCCATGGGCACCAAACAGGAGCAGGAGAACTCGCCAGATGTGATTATGGGTATGCTCAAAATCTTTACTCATGATGTCTACGCATTATTAGACCTAGGAGCCACATTGTCTTTTGTAACCCCATATGTAGCAGTGAAGTTTGGGGTCAACCCAGAATGTCTTCTTGAGCCTTTTAGTGTTTCTACTCCTACTAGAGAGTCGATTTTAGCCCAAAGAATTTATAGGGACTGTTCAGTCTCTGTTTATCATAAGACTATTGTAGCTGATTTGGTGGAGTTAGATATGGTAGAGTTTGATGTCATCCTAGGCATGAATTGGCTTCATGTTGGGTATGCCTCCGTAGATTGTAGAGCCAGAGTAGTCAAGTTTTAGTTTCCTAACGAACCAGTCTTAGAGTGGAGGGGTAGCTCAGTTTTCCCTAAAGGCTAGTTTGTTTCATACCTCAAAGCTAGAAATTTAATCTCCAAGGGGTGTGTATATCACCTAGTCAGAGTTCAGGATTCTCGTGCCGAGGCACCATCTCTTCAGTCTATTCCAGTTGTGAATGAGTTCCCAGAAGTCTTTTCCGAGGATCTTCCCGGGGTCCCTCCTGATAGGGAGATAGATTTTGGGATAGACACTCTTTCAGATACTCAGCCCATATCTATTCCTCCATACCGAATGGATTTTTATTTCTAGCTACTTGGGGCCGATCTCAGTAGATTTTCAGACAGCTTAGTAGAGGTTTCGTGGACCACATGTTTAGTGTTTCAGTTTTCAGGTGTTCAGATATTACTTAATAGTCTTTTTATTCAGTTATACAGACATATATGAAGTTTTTTGTTGCTTTTAATTAGCCTTTTTCCACTATTATGAATCTTTCGCTGAGTAAGCAGTCAGGCCAAGTGGTTCTCTTGGGACCAGAAATAGTTTTCGAGTGCCGACCATGTCCAAGGTGTAGGCTCGGGGTGTGACAAATTTTGCATTAGAAGGTGGTCTACACATGCCTTGTCACGCACAGTACAAGAATCATGTAATTTTCTCAAACACGCACGAATTTAGGGGGTGTCAGGTTCCAATCCAATTTTCTCAAAAAGTTCTACGTGACGAGCCGGCTAAGAGTTCCAGTAGGCCTGGTGACGCTAGACGGTGTCTGATAGCATTTTATGAGTTCCAAAACAAGAATCAAATTATTTTTTAATTTTTCGTGGATAACGCCCATGAATTTTGGGGTGCCGAGGCTCCGAGTCTATTTTTCCTTGAAAAATTCTTATACTTATCTGTAACGAGCTTGCTAAGAGTTTCAATAGGCCCGATGACATCGGACAATGTCTGATAGCATTTTAAAATTAAAATTTTAATTATTACTTTACCTCTCACCCTTTCCACGAGAGTGAAACTACATCTTTTTTATCGTCTCAATATTTAGAGAGCAAATGATTTTGCTTTAAAACAATATTAAAAAATAAAAATTGAATTATAGTTTGGAGGGTCTTTAATTTGATTATTTTATTTTTACTTTAAATATGAGATAAGTTGTTGGTGTTTGAACATGAAACCATCGTCAATCCTCATTTAAAATGAAAAAAAATGTAAAAC
>DF357886.1:62161-80815 GCA_000787875.1 Solanum virginianum | reverse complement strand
CCTTGAAAGATAGTAAATTAGTAGGACTATTGATTGGAACACGTCACTTGTACACATGTAACAGATGATATGTCATGTTGAAATATGCTAACAACATGTGACATGATCCTATTGATTCCTTCGACTTAGCATGTCACATTATTTGACACATGACACCAAACGGACCTCTAAGATGAGACAATATTGAGCGCAACAAAGTCGGCACATCATTTTACCCCATGTTACTAAACTTGAATTTAACTAAATTCATATTTATTGGATTTAATCAATTAATCCAATTATATTAATCGTCGTTATTTATTTGGACTAATATTCTTAAATTTAATGAATATATAATCCTATTCTTTTTATAAACGTATATTTAATAAATTTTGAAACGATTATACCTTTGTCCACCAAGACTAGAACAAATGAAAAAAAAAACTAATTCTTTGTCTTCGACTGGATTTGAACTAAACATCTCATGATCTTCAATTCATTTTATTAATCAAAAACAACTATTTAGAGTTCCTAGAGCTCCTCGTAAGGCTCGTTGAAAAGTCGGATCATACCCTTTTACTAAGGCAACTTTGGTTTTCACCTTGGCAAAGAGAAATGCACAATGCCTTGTCAAGGATTATAGTGACAGATTCAAGATTTAAATCTTTTCAATATGAGTATAGAACCGTTGGGTTCTAATGAACTCATACCGTCATTTTATTTAGTAAAAACTATACAGTAGAAACAGTGCCCACTGGCCACTTTTGGACTTTGGAGAGGGTACAGATAAACCTTACCCCTAACTTTGTGCGTCAGAGAGGCTGTTTCCGATAGACCCTCAACTCAAAAAGAAGTTTACGAAGTAGGATTGCAAGAAATTAATAACAGATAACAGGAAATTAAAATATACGAACACAACTAAAGTCGTTGAATTCTTGTGAATTATGGCCAATACCGGGTACAATGGTAATAAGTAAACGAGAGTGTTAAAACTAGGTAGAGTATGGACAGACCTTACCCCTACCTTGTGCGTTAGAGAGGTTGTTTCCGATTGACCCTCAATTCAAAAGGAAAGTTTTTGAAGTACGATTGCAAGAAACTAATCACAGATAACAGGAAATTAAAATATACGAACACAACTAAAGTAGTCGAATACAGTTGTAATAAGTAAACGAGCGTGTTAAAACTGGGGCGGTGTCTACTTTCACCATAGCCCCCATTAAGTAAACAATTATACAAGCAGAGTATAACGACGTACCACTCATTTCTTGCCTGATTAAATTCGGAAGAAGTCTGCCTGGAAACGATCCGGAAGAAGTCTGCCTGGAAACGATCATCATACAGTTGCCAGTGCCCGTACCTCTGTGTTTGAGATTCTAAGCAGAAGTGAGGCTTCTTCAAGGTTTTCAACTGCTTCAGATTCGACGAGGCATCTGCAATACCCCGGCTAGTAAGATTCGTACACCCAAAGAGATCCAGATGCTCGAGGTTTACACATCCTTCAGATATCAAAGCTAGACCTTTATTAGTCAACTTGGAAAACCGTAGTTCAAGTTGTATGAGTTGAGGTATAAATTTCCCTATTGCAGCAGCTTCTGAATCGCCATCTTGAGGACAGGTATCTAGATACTCCCTTGGGACAAATCGATCTTGTTGGGAAGAATTAAACCGAGTCATGAGATTTCGCCTCAGAATCCGCAAATTAGGACAATGCTGTCCTATGAGAGCTAGAGACTTGTGCGATATATGATAGCAGAAGCTGATGTCGAGTTCCCTAAGCAAAGGGCAACCAGAGGCTATCTTAGACATGGTTTCATCGGTTACATGTGGACAGCACTGGATTGAGAGAACTTGAAGATTTGGTGACCTGAAAAATATTTCCATTCATAAACACAAATATCACCTTCATTGCCTTGAATCTAATCAAACACATTAAGATTAAGCTACACTTTAAGCCACAAGAAAAAGCAACAGCCAGCTCCAACTGTATCCAGTTTCCTTCTCCAGGGAGTCGTCTAACTAGTGAATTTCAGAAATATTTGATTATCAAACATAGACCCCAAGTCATATCCAAGAACATAAAAACTTTAGAATCCCAAGAAGAAAAGAGAAGAAAACTGATAGCAGCACCCAGCGTCTTTAGTCTCGATGATTTACTAGTAGTCATTGTTCACTATTGTCACTTATACAACAGATAAAACCAACTTATTTAAGTGCATTCCTCCTTATTTCTTTAAAAAGAAATCTTAAGGTTGGTGTTCGCTCCAAGTTTTGCACCCGATACCTATTATCTCTCACCAACACAAGTACCGAGCAACTCTGTCATTTGAAGCTTAAAGAAAAGAAAACAATCACCTATCATTTTCCTGAATCAGTATTTCAAGATTGATATCAACATAAATTTTATACTTTTCATAAGTTTCATGAATTCAAATTCTGGAGATCTTTTTGCTCATTTCATACATTGAGCATTGAAAATGTCAGACAATGAACTGATGAACCCAAGAACAATCCAAAACCAACCAAATAGTAATGCTAACATCGTCTCATTGCTGGGAAGCACATAACAAACTGCAAAATGAATATGTGGAAGTCTATTTAAAGGGAAGTTTCTGCTCTCAAACAAACATGACAATTCAGATATAAAACCAAAGCCATCAAACTTGACTTTTTCTTATATAAAAGTGATGTCTGGATCAACTAGTGCACACCTCGACTAATTCCAAGAGGTACATGCAACCTCACATCAACATAGATACTAGATAACGCTGTTATGCAACACTAAATCAAACAAGAAATGTAGATTTCTCTACTCGAATGGAATAAAACCCCACAGGATTTTTAGTACTGCAAATAAATAGCACAGCCATAAGACTCTTAAGCAACATTTTCAAGATTTTTCTTTACCTTGTTAAACCTCTATTCAGAAAAAGGTACAAACAAATTGTGAGTTAGAAGTTAGGGGTGTTTACTATCAAACGACTCTCTTGTCTCATTTTATGTGGCACGCTCAAGTCTATTCCAAAAAAATAAAAATCTTTTTCTACTATGCACATCTCAACTAATTTCACAGGTACCTACTAGTGGTGGAGCCACTCTATGGCCAGGGGGTTCGGCATCCGAACCCCCTTCGGCGGAAGATTATACTATTTATACATATTTAAAATTATCTTTTATCTATATATAGTAGATGTCAAACCCCGTTCAGCTAGTTCCCGTGCTTGTTTTTTTGAATGTTGAACCCCCTTAATTGAACTTTTGGCTCCGCCACTGGTACCTACGACCTCCTACTCATGCTATCATCTAGTGATTAATATATAAAAATAAATTAGTATTAAGCTTTTCATTTTAGGCTTAACAAGATAATATATAGTTTCAACAAATGTCTATAGTTAATCAATCATGCCCTACATCATCCACTACTAAAAACAAAAGTTTTTTCCACCGCAAATCAGAGCAAAATTTTATACTATAGAACATAATTTTGCCGCTCATTTTCCATCGAACCAACTCACTTGCAAAATAAATTCTCACTGCAAAAGTGAAAAACTTGCTAATTTTTTCTCTTCTTCAATCAAAACTTCTTCCAAAATAGCTACCAAACATTTTTCAATAGAAAATTCAGTGATCAATCAATCACGACTGAGTTAACTCGGACTAGTCAAGGCTCAATGGCAGAGCCAGAGCCAGCACTTTCGTCAAGGCTATTCATATTTAAATATTGGGTGGTTTTCGTATCAAGTTGTTCAACAATTGATATGAATTAAAATACCTATATTTGAAAAAAAATTCTAACAAAGGGTGTTCAGCACCATTGGGTGAATGTAGCTCCGGTCCTATCATGGCTACTCCACGACTCAGTTTCTATCAATCAAACAACGCTAGTTTCGATTTCATGTCCAATAATTGAATTGAGAAATGTTAATTTACCTTTCAGCGATCAAACCAATGGAACGATCAGAGCAGTGTCTAACCCGAACAACACTCAGAGATCTATCACTCCAAATCACAACAGATCGAACCATAGAATCGATTTTTCTCTCAAATTCAACATTCCAGTAACGACTCGACGCCGACTCAGAGACCGATTCGATGAAATAAGTTTCGAGATCGAGTACCGAGTTGAGATTGGGATCCTTACATGCTTGTAACCAAAGCTTGCATACAAACATGGCACCTCGCCATCGATCTTCAATGGGGAGACGAGAGAAGATGTTGACGAGGCATAACTGAGTTAACTCGGCCCAGTTGCAGACCGGAAGTGAACCGGTTTTCTCTTCTTCCTTGGCCATTATTTTTGGGGGAAAAAAATAACAAATACAGAAAATTTATGGAGAGAATTTCAAAAAATTCTATCTTTTGTGTTCTGAAAATAGTTATGATTTTTTTTTTTTATAGATATTTCAAAAAACCTTCATCTAAAATTTGGAATTTGGTTGGACCAACCATTCCAACCTTGCAATGAATTTTAACGTAAAATTTAATGGTTTGGAGGTTGCACCAATTCACTTTATTAAATATTTTAATATTATTTTATTATACAAATCTTTTAGCAAATTTTAACTAAAATAGATTGAAATTGATTTATACTAAAATAGTGCGATACCATTTTAGTGTAAAATTTGATAATTTTTTTTTTATGTTATTTTATGTAACATTATTTGATTTGACACACCATTTAAGGAGGGAGGAAGATTTTTGAAATTAGACGATTGATTCTCATAGTTTATAAGGTATCATTTTGTACTATATTTGTCTCACCTAAATAACGTTTTAAAAAGGTTGTACATGTGTTAAATTTGTAGGCATAATACCTACATTTTGTACTATATTTGTCTCACCTAAATAAAGTTTTAAAAAGGTTGTACATGTGTTAAATTTGTAGGCATAATACCTAAAACATAGGCTCAAATTGGAATTTAGCTAGCAAGCAAGTACTTTAGAGTGCATGATGTTTAAACACCTGAACTTAGTCCCAACTGACAACTGAACAATTCAAATCGATATTGATGTCGAACATAAATTTTGAAGGTGTCCACATGGAGTGTTTAAATGATATAGTGAAGACAAGTTAAAGTGTCTAGATATGCATATTCAAAATTAAAGAGTTCACTTATCAGTTGAGGTCGAGTTTGAGCATTATATATTACTTGTCTCGTTGATGCTTGATCACTACAAGATCATGGTAGGAACTTATTCAAAATTAGAGAGTTCACTTGTCAGTTGAGGTCGAGTTTGACCGTTATATATTACTTGTCTCGTTGATGCTTGATCACCACAAGATCATGGTAGGAACTAAGTTGCGCAGACTCTTCACTATGCCGCACCCCTGTCGGATTCTCCAAAAATACATTATTTTTGGCGAATCCAACATGCATCCACTGACACTTTTAAAGAGTCCGAACATCGTAGGGTAGGAATGACCAAGCAAGAGTTCAATGAACACATTAACTTCCCTCTTTTGTAAATGAAAAGTTCTTTGAAGCATCACTAAAATGTACCTTGTTGTCACCTTAACAACTCTAGAAAATCCTTTTGATCCTCAAGTTCAACTGAACTACTACCCAAGTCCTTTGACAATCCCCTCTCTTTCATCAACACTCGAATTTTCTCCGCATCGTTAAACCTTCCCATTTCACCATATAAATTAGCCAGCACGACGTAATAGGCCGAGTTTCTTGGAGCCAATCCTATAAGTTTCCAAGCTGCAAACTCACTCAATTCTTGATTTCCATGAAGTCTGCAGCCAGCAAGCAATGCTCCCCAAACGCTCTTTGTAGGTTCTACCGGCATCTCTTTGATCATCCTGAACGCATCTTCTAAAAGCCCAGAACGCGCTAACAGATCAACCATACAAGCGTAGTGTTTCACACCAGGTGGAAATCCATACCTCCCATTCATCAACCAAGAAAAGATTTCTCTGCCCTGTTCAACCATCCCAGAATACGCACAAGCACAAAGCACGGCTACTAAAGTCACTTCATCAGGTTTGACATTTTCGCGCTCCATGATGAAGAACCATCGCACTGCTTCCTCCCCGCTTTTAGCCAACGCCAACCCCCTGATGACAGCATTCCAAGTATACACATTCCTATGTTTCATTTCTTGAAATACCCAAAAACCGTGTTCGATTTTCCCACACTTCCCATACATATCTATCAATGAAGTACCCAAAATCACATCCATTTCCCATCCTTTCCTCCTTATTTCATCATGTATCATCACCCCAATATCTAAAGCACCACAATTAGCACAAGCAGACAATGCATTCACCATTGTTACCCGATTAGGCGCCACACCGGAATCCCTCATTCTCTCAAACACAACAAGTGCATCACCAAACTTCCCACAATCTTTATAACCCATAATCAAAATCGTCCACGAAACAACATCTTTATCTCTCTGAGGCATTTCATCGAACAGTTGGTGACAAATCCCAATTTCATCACAAGAAGCATACAAATTCAACAACGAATTCTGCACATAAATATCACAAACATAACCCCATTTCACAACATGGGTATGCACAGATTGGCCTAATTTCCACTTCTTGAGATCAGATAAAGACTTTAGAACAAAAGGGTAGGTGTAATTGTTCGGAAAAATACCTTCTTTATGCATATGGGCGTACATGGAAACCGCATTCTGCTTCAGTACTGGTATTTGGGAATGTGAACATTCTTGAATCAGAGTGTTGCAGATGAAGATGTGGGGTTTCTTGATGAGTTTGGTGTAAAGGGTGAAAGCAGAGTTTAAGAGACCTAAAGATTTGGATACAGAGATGAAGTTATGAGCTATGGTGGTGTTGAAATGGAGATTGTGGTGGATGATTTGAGCTTGGATTTGGGAAATTTGAGAAGGTGAAATGGAGGTTTTGGTCAAGAAATGGAGGATTTTTGTGGATATATTGTTGAGCTGTGAATAGGAATTTGATGTCACAGGCATGATTGAGCTTCTTCATATGGAGGGAAATGAAAGAGCTTTTTTTTTTTTAATATATATATTGTTTCCTTTCTGGTGTCTGGTTCGTGAAGCTGACTAAATCTGGATTCGCGCTGAAAAGTTAAAGCACTCTCTAACAAAGGTAACTTCATATCGAAGGGGACTCGAATGCGAAATCTAAGAATGAAGGAAAGAGCTTTTATATAGTCTAGTCTCACAATAACCATTTAAATTTGGCGCAAGCAGGTAATTAAACACTACAATTTTGAACAAGTACATCTAGATACCTTTACGTCATCGTTTAGTGGGTCGAAGAATACTCCAACTTTAAAAAAAAATGATCATTTAGATACTTTTAAAATTTATGTGTCACCTTAGCAATTGAGCAATCATTAGACACGGTGATGTAGCAATCATTGGAGTGTTTAGCTGGGAACAAGTTGAGGTGTCTAGTTGTGAACACGTAAAGTATCTAATTACCAATCGAGGCCAAGTTTAAGCGTTTGTGTATGTATACATAAGGAGCTTCTGAAGTGAATGTGTTGTGTGAAGAAAGTGTCATAACTCGAATGGGGCGGGTTCTGTTTTATGGGTAAATGGAAAACCCGACTCTACGAACACAAGGAAAGATAATTTTAATTTTTGATACTAGGTAGGAATCACCCACGACTAGACATGACAAAATCTAATAATTTAAGCAAGCAGGGTTATTTTTTTCGAAGAGATAAAGTCGTTTTTTTTAATTCGTTGATTCTTTGAATTCTTATTTCGAGAGCCTTCGTTAGCTTGTTATGAAGTATAAGTCTTTAATGAGTCATCATTACTTGACTTAGAGAAGATGAACAAATAGGTAGGAAAAAATATATTGTGCTTGTATCAAAGGACTTTCTTTTTTCATGATATATCGATCAAAATCAATATCGTAGCAAAACATAGTGTAGAGAGGCCAAACAGACACCCATCATCAAAACATTATATTATGTATACAAAAAGTTATACGAAATATACTAATCAAAAATTATTTTTCATTCATATAGTTACGAGTATAGGTACAAGTATTGACTCAAAAGTTTTAGTTTAAATTCTCTATTTGTCTTAAAAATTCATGAAATATGTACTACTACTTTTTAAACCTATTAACATTTCTTCCAATTCTTTTCTTTCAATAAACAAAGGTAATTCATCTATCCGAAGAAATGATTCATCGAGATAATGAGTCATCATTGATATCGACATATATAAGATCGTCAAAACCTTGCATGCATAAGAGAAACTACAACAATAAAATAGCATGTTCAATGTAATTCCACAAGTAAGACCTAAAGGGAATAAAACATACAAAGACCTTAAGCCTACGCTGTAGAGATAGGGAGGTTGTTTTTGGAAGACCTTTGACTCGAGTAACATGCCTAAGAGAAACTTTGAGCCTAATAAACAGGATAATTTCATTTCTTTATTTCCACCAGGATAACCTGTTTGATAACAACATACTTCTAAGATGAAGGCTTGCTTATTACTAACTGGTCTATTGACTAGCCTAGTTCCAACTTTCTTTTGATCGACCAAGAAATCCATCAAGAGTCCACTTTTGGAACCAGCAACAACCTTCAAAACTCGAGAATAATGGGTCAGCCCCTCTACTCTTTTCTACTTAAATATCAAGCTGAGTTCGTACAGCACACAAAACTCGAACATGTGATAAGTCACAAGTCCTTCAACTTTTGCCGCTTGAACTAAACCCCAAACGCTAGCCTAGTTCTACAATTGTGCATCCCTTTGAAGTCGGATAAAGTTTCAAGAATCACTTCATGTAGCTACATACTACATAGATGTATATCCATAGTTTCCTACTTTAGGGAATAACAACAAATCAAAGCTTGAAATATAGTACCACCAAATCAAAAACCAAATAGATAAATGGATCAATACTATAATTAGGAGCTTATCTATCTCTCCCTACACCAAAATAGAATCTTTTATGTACCCCTAATTCCAACACCGTTTATCTGATCTCTCTCACAAATTAAGCATTCATCGTCACAAAACAACAACAACAATAACATATCCACTGTAATTCTGCAAGTGAGGCATGGGGAGGGTGGTAAGTACACAACTTTACACTTACCTTGTGAAGGTAGAGAGATCGTTTCCAATAGACCTTTAGCTCAAGTAAGAATCAAAACACTTAAAAAATTAAAGATCTCAGAAGAATAGGTTATAAATTACCAATCCATAAACTTAAACTGCAAGAGCTGGATTAAGAACAAGTGACATAGGATACAATACATCCATAGTTGGAGCCAAAAGGACACTTGAAAAATGCCGACAGGTGCCTGTGGGATCCTCCAAAAATAGTGCATTTTTCTTAGGATCTCACATGAGCACTGCAGCATCTTTGGAGAGTCCGAGCAACATAGAGTTTAATTTACCAGCAAAACAAGAAAACAAGCACACAATCTGAAATGGTACATTCAACAATGATCAAGCTAGAGTTTCATAGTGATCCATCTGTGGTTCACGTTCGACACAGAGAATTGCATATAGAGCATAGATAATTCCAGGAACATAGCCCAATATGGTCAACACCACGCAAATCAAGAACTCCACCTGGAAATTTTCAAGAAAAAAGAGAAAAATCACTAGATCACCTTAAACCATTGTGTCAATTCTCAAACACCCTTTTTACTTCATCCCAAAAACCAATCACCAAAATTGAATCTTTTTGCAATTTCAAAGAGGAAAACCACCCACATCACTAAATCCCCTAAAACAATCAATCCTATTCTCAAACACCCTTTTCAGTTCATCCTCAAGAACAATCACCTCAGTGAAAAATTTCAACAAAAATTTCAAAAAAATTGAATCTTTCTGCAATTTCAAAAAGAAGAAAAGAAACCCCACATCACTAAATCCCCTAAAACAATCAACCCTGTTCTCAAACGCCCTTTTCAGTTCATCCTCCAAAACAATCACCCAAGTGAAAATTTTAACAAAAATTTCAAAAAAAAATTGAGTCTTTTTGCAATTTCATGAAAAAGAAAAAACACCCACATCACCAAATCCCCTAAAACAATCAACCCTATTCTCAAACACCCTTTTCAGTTCATCCCCCAAAACAATCACCCAACTGAAAATTTTCAACAAAAATTTCAAAAAAATTGAATCTTTCTGCAATTTTTAAAAGAAGAAAAGAAACCCCACATCACTAAATCCCCTATAACAAAAAACTCTATTCTCAAACACCCTTTTCAGCTCATGCTCAAAAACAGTCACCCAAATCAAAGCAACTTCAAAAAATTATCTAAAAAATGAGATCTTTTTTATATTAAAAAAGGTAAAAGAGGATCTTACAGTGCAGCAACCATTGCGGAGGCAAACACCAAGAGGAGGAAGCAAGATTGCAAGTAAAATTTCACAAACAAGTGCACATGTAATCTCCATTCTTGATTTCAAAAGGGGCTTAAGCGTGGGGAAATAATGACTTAGTGAAAAATGCAACCATTAGGTTTATATAAGAAAAAAAATATATTTCTCAAATCATGATAGTACTTTTTTAATTTTTTTTACTCAAATTTATGGCTCACAATTTATTTATTTATTTTTAATTAGTCTTTAAAAAATACATATTATATATATAATAATCATTTTATTATTTAATGAGATGATGTATATTTAAATAAATATTCGATAAGTTATTGTAGAGTATAATTTATAAATTTTTTAATAATTTTTTGAATTTTTTAATTTAATTAAACATAATCTTATAAATTAAGATGATTAAACTAGTTTTGTATTAAGAAAATACAAAAATTAATACTCTTTTCTATCTAAGATCATATTCTCGGTGAGATGAAGTTTCGTCATATTCTATCTAATCACTTTTCTCTAATACTTTTTTTGTCTATCTTTACCCCTCTGCATAAATCTTAAATCCAACCTCTTGTACCTCTTAACAGAAGCATCGATATTTTTTCTCTGCACATGTCCAAATTATCATAATCTCACTTTTTTCATCTTATCTGCCACAAAGACCACCCCTAACTCTCCTGAATGATCTCATTCATAATCTTATTAACCGTGGTAAACAAAATACTTATAAATAATTTTTTAAAAATGTAAATAATTAACAGTCTGAACTTTTATCCTGGACACACCTGTAATTGTAAATGCAAGCCAGATGGCTTCTAAATATCAGTTTGACCAAATTAAAAAGAAAATAGTAATGTTTATTGGATAAAGACATTTTTAAATTTTTTTGAGTTTGTGTATGAAACTAGGACACTTACAAATATTTTTTAAATTGTTCACACATGATCTGCCACATGTCTTTGTGTACTATATTGATTAATTTTGATGAAAAATAATAAATAATTTAGAAACTATGTGTCATGTGGAGGACTTATTCAACTACCCCTACACTCAAATTAAAGAAAGAAGTTGTTTAACTACATAAGAATATTTTATTAACAATTTATTTGCGTACATTCTACCTTCTTCAGATTCCACTTTGAGATTTCACTGGGTATGTTGTTATTGTATTTAATCACTTATCTCATATTTTATGTTAGTTATTATGATAAGCTATTAATGATAAATTAAATTGTGCAAAGTATATATTTTTGAATGTTTTAAAATGTACTATATGTGAACTTTAACAATTCTCTTGTCTAGTAATTGTATTCCTTGTTCATGTTTTAGAGACTTATATATTTAGTGGGATTATGAAAGGAATTTTTTTTATGTTATATAGATGTTTATGAATTTTGAAGTTAAAAGTGATTTATTTTTAAGTCAAGATTTTAAACTTCTCATTTCATGTCAAGTTTTAGTGGTTGCATATGGTTTCTATTTGAAGATTGCTATGTTGAATATTTTGTGAAGTATGTCTAATTTTATTCAAGAAAGCTAAGACAGATAGAGGTAACTACGTCCACCACAGTTAAGATAGATGGAAAAAAATCACCTAATATTTTTGTCTCTATTAGAACTTGAACCTGAGACCTGAATTCTCATTTTACTGAATTGACTACTTAAGTCACACTCTTGAATGTTTTAATACATATACGACTCGTACCTCTATCATTAAACAGTAATGCTAGTACTCCTTCTGTCCGTAATATGGATGAAGGAAGGATCAAGGTTCACCCAAAAGCTAATACAGCTCAAGGGGCGAGAGTGGAAGGGATTGCATCGGTCGAGGAGGGGCAAATACCTTCAACCATTTATCGGTGGCATTTGAATTGAAAGTTGGTAACTAAGCGGGAAGATGGCTCTACCCCTCTACCCTACCCCACCAATCATACCAACTCATGTTTGGGGTAGGGAAAGGGGAGATGAGGGAGAGAATCATAAAGTAGAGCATCGAATTATCACTAACTATTTGAAAGTTTAAGTAGCCAATCAACTAACCATGAAAGATGTCTTTCATGATTGTGGAGGCATTCAATGCTATGAAGAATATAGATATGACTTCTCAAACTTGCTACAAACATGTATGACTTAAATTTCTCCCCAAAATTTCCTACTTTAGAAACACACAACACCAATATATAATCTTTTATGTACACTTAGTTCCACCACATTGACTCTATATCTAATCAAAACTCTAAGAAATAATCAAATTTAGAGCTTGTTTGGATTGACTTATTTTAAATTAGTTCCACCACACTGACTCTATATCTAATCAAAACTTTTAAGAAATAATCAAATTTAGAGCCTGTTTGAATTGACTTATTTTAAATGCTTTTATGTTAAAATAGCTTTTAAGTATTTTTTGAGTATTAGGATAAATTGAAAAAGTGCTTATAAGCACTTGTTATTAAGCCAAAATGACCAAAATAATAAGTTAGGATTCCTAACTTATAGTTTTTGACTTATAAGTTAAAAGCAATACGCTCATCCAAACAGGCTCTAAGTTTTCACCTAATTCACACTCAAAAGCTAGTTCAAAAGGAGAAGAATTGTCATATAAGAATTCACGAGTTCTTGTCCCAATTTGACGTAGGACATCCTTATCACCTCCCCCACACCTAGACATTATCTGACCTAGAGCGCGCACAATCATTAACCAGCGAGTCTACCATAACGAGCTTAACTCATATCTCAAAAACTAGCTCAAAGAAAAAACAATTGCCCAAGCCATATAAGAAATATCGGGACCTTATCCCAGTTCAATGTGGGACATTCTCATCAGAAATTAAATACAACACCTCAAAACTAAGGGCTATAAAGGTTCAATCTTTAAACTTAAAATGCAAAGTTGATTCAAATCAAGTGACATAGAGTACAATTCATCCAATGGTACAAGTTTAAATTACAATACAAGAATAAACAAGACAACAACCACACAATCTCAAGTGGTGTAGTCAACAAAGCAAAATGAAAAAAAGAATTGTACTATCAAGCAAGAGAGTAGTAATGATGGTAATGTGGTTCACTTTGAATACAGAGGATTGCATAAAGAGCATAGATAATTCCAGGAACATAGCCCAATATGGTCAAGATCAAGCAAATAAAGAACTCCACCTGCAAAACATTACCAAAAAAGTAAATAAATGAAAACTTTACATAGCTAAATCCCCTAAAACAATTGAAAGATTTCTCAAACAGCCTTTTTAGTTCATCCCCAAAAACAAACACCCAAATTAAAGTATAACAAAGATTACAAAAGAAATTGATTTTTTTTTAATCTACATCACTTAATAGAGCCGATAGTCTATTGAAAATAGTCTTTCTACCTCTGGATATCTCACTTTATAGAACTACAATGGGTATGTTTGTTGTTGTATCTTTAAACTCCCTTACACAATTGACCCGTTTTCAGACACCCTTTATAGTTCATTCCCAAAATTGAATCACCCAAATCAAAGTTTTAACAAAAATCAAGAAAAAATTGAATCTTTTTTGACCCAAATCACTAGATAGAGCCAAAGATCTGCTAAAATAGCATCTTTGCCTTTATAAGGTAGGGATAAGGTCTGCACACACTCTGTTCTCGTCAGATCTCACTTTGCAGGACTACATGGGACATATTTTTTGTTGTTGTTGTTGTCGAATCACTAGATCTCCTAAAACAATTGGCTGAATTCTCAATCACCCTTTTTAGTTCATTCCCAAAAAACAATCACCCAAATCAAAGTTAAACAAACATTACAAAAAAAAAAATTGAATCTTTTTCATCCAAATCACTAAATAGAGCAAAGGATCTAAGGTCTACATACACTTTATCCTCCTCAGATCTAATCCCACTTAGTAGGACTGCAAAGGATATACTTGTTATTGTATCACTAACCCCTTTAAACAATTGACCCAATTCTCAAACACCCTTTTTAGTTTATCCCCAAAAAATAATCATCGAAATCAAAGTTTAACAAAAATTACAAGAAAAAATTGAATCTTTTTTCACCCACATCACTAAATAAAGTCAATGATCTGTCGAAAAATAGTTTCCCTACCTCTAAGGCCCTAGTAAGATCTGTGTACACTCTATCCCAACTTTGTAGGTCTACACTAGGTACTTTTGTTGTTGTTGTTGTTACTAAACCCCCTTAAACATTTGACCCAATTCTCAAACACCCTTTTCAGCTCATCCCCCAATACAATCTCCCAAATCAAAGTTTAACAAACATTACAAAAACAAAAGTTGAATCTTTTTTTTACCCACATCACTAAATCACCTAAAACAATTGACCCAATTTTCAAACACCCTTTTTAGTTCATCCCAAACAAACAATCATCCAAAGCAAAGTTTCCAAGAATATGCAAAAAAAATTGAATCTTTTTTTCACTCACATCACTAATCACCCAAATTCTCAAACACCCTTTTTAGTTCATCCCAAACAAACAATCACCCAAATCAAAGTTTCCATGAATATGCAAAAAAAAAAAATTGAATTTTTTTTTACTCACATCACTAATCACCCAAATTCTCAAACACCCTTTTTAGTTCATCCCAAACAAACAATCACCCAAATCAAAGTTTCCATGAATATGCAAAAAAAAAAAATTGAATCTTTTTTTACTCACATCACTAATCACCCAAATTTTCAAACACCCTTTTTAGTTCATCCCAAACAAACAATCACCCAAATCAAAGTTTCCATGAATATGCAAAAAAAAAAAATTGAATCTTTTTTTACTCACATCACTAATCACCCAAATTCTCAAACACCCTTTTTAGTTCATCCCAATCAAACAATCACCCAAATCAAAGTTTCCAATAATATGCAAAAAAATTGAATCTTTTTCAAATTATTTATGGATAAATAGAAGGAAAAGAGGGGATCTTACAGTGCAGCAACCATGGCGAAGGCAAACACCAAGAGGAGGAAGAAAGATTGCTAGTAAAACTTCACATAGAATTGCACATCTTGAGTCCATTCTTGAAGACACCACAGGAGTATTTTGAAGGGGTGAGGAGAAATGATGATGACTCAAATGCCACCAATGGCTGAAATGAGTTGGCATTTGACAATTTGCATATATAATAAGTCAAATAAAATGAAATTTTAATTTAATTATTTATTATTTTTATCTTTTTTCACGTTATAAAAGTTCTTTAAAATTTAAAAATTACTAATACATCACTCAACATATTGATATATCACATCTTGATATATTATCTTTATCGATATAAAATACATCTATTCTGATATATAATTTAACATCTCGACACACATGTTTAGAGACTTTATCATTGTTGATACACCACACATCTATTTTAGTATATCACGTTTTGTTACATCGCATAAGAGTGATGTATCTGACAAAATATATCACATCTTCATATATTATCTTTATTGATACAAGATACACTTATTCTAATACATTACGATATTTAAATTAAATATTAAATTATCAAGTAAGTCACACAATGAACATTTATCGCTTTCAAATTTGTGGAAGCTTGTTATAATGAGGCATAACGTGGAAGAGATTTGATCTGGTATTTTTTTTTTGATGTATGAGTTGACAAAACAAAAAGGAAAATAATATCAATGATAAGACATATTTTTTTTAAAAAAATTGTGTGTGGAATATAAGAGGGTAATTAAGTCACTATAAAAAAAAAAAGAAATTGTTCACACAACTAAATCCATCACATGTCATCATTTATTATAATGTACATGTATTTATAGTGATGATTGATTTTAACAGGGGTGTAAAAATATTCAACCGATCAATAAATCAAATTAAAAAAAATATTATTGATTTATTGTTATTAGATTATTAGTTTAGTGAATTTTTAGTGATTTTATAAAAAAAATTCTCGACTTCAGTTTGATTTTGATTTTTAGTATTGGGTTATTGGGTAAATTGATAACCCATTAAGACTATAATAATTTACTACTTTATTCCTTCATAAATATTAAATATTAATAATACAACATCACTTGATACTAAATCGATATTCGTAGATCATGTATTTGTTTGATTTCCAATGTATAACCCTTTTGTTGAAAAGTAGGTTAGAATATGAGGTTAAATATATCATATTATTAAATTTAGGTGCTCAATTTGATTTGTTTGTTTTACTATATCTCATCGTATTGCGTAAATAGTTAGAGAAGTCATATATTTATTTTATAAGTATTTTCTTATTTAGGTAAAACGAAAATAAAACTGTTAAGAACAAAAAACCGATAAATCGAAAACTTATTGATTTGTTATTGATGTAGCATATTTAAAAATAAAAAATTGATAATACATAAAATCGAACCAAATCAACCGACGCACACTCCTAGACTTTAATCAACAAATATATTAAAAATTGGAAAGAAGTAGATGACCTATCTAAATTTTTTTTTTTAAAGTTTATAGCTCTAATTGACATAAATCAATGTGTTATACTTTTAATATCATGCACAACCATAACTCATAAGAAAATAATTGACCAGAGAGATAATAAACAATGGAGTTAGATTCTTTATTAAAAGTACACTCACTTTATTTTTTTGATAGAAAATATTTATTAATTCATTTTCTCTAGTAAAATAATATATTTCTTCCAATAAAATATCGACTTGACACTTGATCATCCAAAAAAATCTATATATAATAATAACAGGGTAAAATTAGAAGACAATTTTACTTTATAAAAATCTTATGAATTATCGTAAAATTTATTACGTATGAAATTTATAGTTTCAATTATGATTCTCATTTAGAATTTTGTGATATGAATAGTTAAAATCATTAGCAATAAAAAGAAAATAGCAAATACATTGAGAACCACAATTAATTGGAAAATAAGAGACCTAGGCAATATTAAGTTGGAATAATAGCCATAACCAAAGATTATATTTATTTTGATATTAAAGAATTTCAAAGCATATAGTATTGTTTTTTATTAGTATTTTCTAAATAAATTTTTTTTTGGAATTATTGTTTTCTGACCATCCAAAAGCAGAAAAATTAAAAAGATAATAATATATTTATTTAATCGCAATAATATTATGTAACACATGTGTTTAATTTGTCGATTCAATTATATTTTTGTACGTAGAATAAGTATATTATTTTTTTATCTAATTATATTTGCACGAATAATATCTATGTATATCTGCTATAAAGTCCCAAATCATCTCTATATTAATCTACCACTAACTATTCTATAAAAACAATAATGAAAATAGGACATGCTAAAACTTTTATTAATTTTTTTTTTCAAGAACCAGAGAATATCAACTAACAAGTATTTTCTAGATCAAATAAATCTAGAATTATTGTTTTCCTATTTTTCCAAAAATAAAATAAAATATAATTAAAAAGATTATAATAACTAGGCTGTGAGAGGCCTCCATTCTTCATCTTGGTCATGACCATGAACCACAATTGCATAAATTGCATAAATAATTCCAGGAATATATCCTAGTAGAGTTAAAACCAAGCAAATCAAGAATTCACACTGCAAAAAAAAAAAAAAATTAATAATAATCAAAATTTATTGTGTTGGAAAGATCGTAAGTATTTGATTCTTTGATACTCAAATTCGTATGACTAATGCAGATGTATACAATAACATATCCAGTAAAATCTCATAAGTGGGGTCTAGGGAGGGTATAATGTACGCAGACCTTACCACTACCTCATAGAAGTAGAGATGTTGTTTCCTGTGAACCTTCATCTCAAAAATCATAAGCAGAAAGGATATATATGACAAAAAAAAAAAGAAAAATGGAACACAAAGAGTGACACTAATGCAGATGTAATCGTCTAAAATTTATTTTTAAAAAAGCATCATATTAGATCACTAAGCATGATGCATTAACTTAATAGACTTTCGCTGTGGCGCTTCAACGATCAAAGAATTGTGATATAATTAAAATTTTCAATATATATATATATATAAAGTAACTTTTGACTTTATACCCATTATAATTTTTCAAGAAAAGTTGTTCAAATAAACTTCTTGATCATAAACATGCAATAAAAATATTTACAACAAAAAATGACATACTTAGTGGAATCTCACAAGTAAAATTTACGAGGATAAAATATACACAGACCTTACTATTACCTCATAGAAATAGAGAGGTTATTTTCGAAAGATCCTCGTCTCAAAAATATCAGACCCCAAAAGTAGAAAATACTAAATATATAAAAAAAATGACTAAAAAAATAATCATGAAGGGGTGGGGGTGGGGGGAGGGTTGTCTTACACTGCAGCAACCATGTCTAAAGAAAACTCCAAGAGGTGGAATCAAGATTTAGAGCACTAATGTTGAGGAGAAT
>DF357886.1:50191-62053 GCA_000787875.1 Solanum virginianum | reverse complement strand
AAATCTCCAAGAAAATTTCACATCTTGTAGCCATTTCTAAAATATTTTATTTTATGTAACAAAAATTTTTCAACAAGAAAAGAAAGTTTAATAAACTTTTATGTAGTGGAAATAGAGTTAAGTTCTAAGTGATTAATTAAGTTCCTATATAAGTAATAGAAAATGTGGTTTTTGCTAGTCTTTAGGAAATAATTTATTCAAGATTCAAACTCACTAAAATGTTGGATCTTGTAGTCTTTAGTGCCTTACTCTTCTAGTACTATAGTTTTATTTATATATATAAAAAAAATATACATAATATTATTATTATTATTATTATTATTATCTTTATGAGATAAAAATATAATTTCTAATGAACCTTTTACACGATTACTCTCTATTTTATAACCACACCATTTTAACTTTTAAATCAAAAATTTAAAAATATTTCTCTTTTCTTACAAAAAAAAATATCTTCTCAAAAGGGAAACCCTAGCTTCTTTTGGTCTCTAAAATCTTGATTTCCACAAAGCCATTTTGTGGATTTTAAAGTGAATTTTGATGGATGAACAATTACCACAAAGGCAACAACCTCCAATGAGTCATTTTTCAACCCCTACTTACTTCACTCAACAAGCCATTAGAGGTACCCCCCCCCCCCCCCCCTTTTTTCCTGTTTGATGAATAGTTTCTTGGTGATGAAAGGAATTTTGGGGTTTGTTGTATTTTTATGTTTGATGATTAATTCTTTCAAAATCTATTCTTTTGGTCTAAAAACATGTCAAGACTAAATTTTTTCACCTCAACTATTACTTTGTTTTCTTTTTTCTAGTTTGAATTATCTTCCCTTTTCCTAAGGATGGTGATGGTTGAGGTAGGAAATGGGAATAATGTATAGTGGAGGTGTGTTTTAATACATAAAAAGGAACAACTAATAGTTGAATTATGTTTTAATACATAGATGGTGATAGTTCAAGTAAGAAAAGGAAAATGAGTTATTGTTGGCTATGTTGCTCGGACTCTTTAAAAATGTCGATGAGTGCGTGTTGGATCCTCCAAAAATAGTGTATAAATGAAGGATCCGACATGGGTGCGGCAATATTTTGGAGAGTCCTAGCAACTTAGATTGTTGGGTTGTAAAACTCACTTTGGCGAATTTCACGGGATACTTGCCACTTGGTATCAGGAATAGGTACTAGGTAACTCTGTCTAATGAGGGTAAAATAGACGGGAAGAATCACCTAGTATTATTTTGTTTCTGCAGGGATTTGAACCTTAGTATTCTATGGCACTAGGCCACACCCTTGGATAGTTCAGGTGCGTTATTTGACCGTTTAATCTCTTAAGAAAAAAGGATAAACAGGATGGAATTTGTGTTCTTCAAGCTAAGTATTGAGCTTGGAACTCTGTTAAGATGTTGAGATTTCTTTCTTTTCAAAGAAAATTGGCAGTAGCAGCTAGCATCATTCTATAGATTTCAACATTTGGACCTCTTCCTTTAGCATGTTGATCAGGCCATTTAAGCTCAATTCACAAGACGTTCCCCTGATGTTACACTGTAACAACAACTTTTGCCACACCTGGGAAGGCACATTACAAGTGAAAAACAGACGATGTATGGTATCATTCTCCACCTCACAAAGTCGACACATCTGATTTGTAGTCAATCCCTGTTTAAACAACCTGTCCGTTGTGTTGAGCCTTCCTAGATCAGCTAGCCTTAGACCGAAAATCCATCTAGGTAGGCCAATGTTGTCACAAACCAGCTTCCTCCAACTGACTTTTTGGAAATAATGTAGTTTATGGAGGAAATGGAGAATAGGGTTAGCATTATTTTCTGTTCAATCATCAATTCTGCAACGATAGAAGGGATTTTTCGGTTTCATATGTGTTTTGAGTTGGCCTTTGTGAAGTGCATTAGGAGACATTATGGTTAATCTCAATGAGAATGTTGTTAATTGAGGAGGCGGAGAGTAGTATTAGTGTTGTCGTGCTGTTTATTATACTAAAGTGGCAATAGTTATTGAGTAAAGAGGGTGATTTTCAGGAAAATTGGTAAAAGTGTGGGATTCAGGAAATCTAACATTGAAAATGCAATGAGAGAAATCCGAGGCAGATCTAGGATTTTTACTCTTTTTATTTCTCTGTTTGTTGAACGATTCTGTAGTGATGGAAGGGGGTTATGTGTTTTGTTTGTGTTCTTTGTTAGCCTATGTGAAGGAAATTTGAAGACATTGTGGTTAATCTCGATGAGAATGTAGTTGATTGAGGCGGCGGAGACTGGAGAGTAGTGTTAGTATTAAGCTATGTTTCTCAGACTCTCTAAAAATATTGTTGTGCCCGTGTCGGATCCTTCAGAAGCGCACTACTTTTGGAGGATCCCACACACTTTCATCCACATGTTTTGAAGAGATAATTTTCTAAGTTTCAACTTCTTGGTGCCTACATTGTCCAAACTATGGTTTGGTTATCGTTTGTATTTTGAGACTTAAGTTATTGCTCTTTGCTATGTTCATCACAACTTTCAGCTGGCTACATAACGCCTCGTTGTGAAAACAAGCTTGATCATATCCAACAGCAACCTGTCAGTACGCGTGAGGCAATCATGAGAGAGATTGAGAAGGAGCGTATCAGAGAGGAGATTATTGCAATCATGAGAGAGATCGAGAAGGAGCGTATCAGAGAGGAGATTATTGCAGAAGAGATTGCTCGAATACGAAGAGAGCACATAATGGAAAAACAACTATCAAACCAGATTAGAGAAGGATTTCCATTCTTGGAGCAACAGAGTGATGATGTAACGTCCGTGGAGGAAAGAATTTCACTGTCAAGGATGGGACGGGTGATTGGGAGAGCTGACGTAGCGCCATTTGAGGAGCGGATTTTTAGAGATTCCTTTTCATCAACGAAGCTTCTGTGACTGAAGTAAGCGCGAGAAGAACGAAATAGAGAAGTAGAAAAATGAACCAGGTCTTGTTCTTGAGCTTAAAGAACCTGGTTCTGCAAATTTTCAATTTCATTCTCTAGGTTGTTGTGATTTCTAAATATTGTAATTTTTTAAAACTATCGCGGTAAATAGGAGGACTTGTTTGCTCTGTCGTGTAAATTTTTGCTCGTTTGAGTTAATTTGGATTATAGCTTTGTGCATAAAGACGAATTCAGAATTTAATAGTCATTATTGTTAAATGTTGAATGTAGAAATTTTCACAAGTGTTGTTAACAAGTATTTTTAGTTTATTATGAAAAAGCACTCGAAAGAAATATCACTAATTCAAAATTTAACAGTCATTATTGTTAAATGTTGAATGTAGAAATTTTTGCAAGCGTTGTTAACAAGTATTTTTAGTTTTATTTAGTTTATTGTGAAAAAGATTTTGACAACGAGATATTTTTTTTTCGAGTGCTTTTTCATGGAAACTATTATATGAGATTGGTTTTTTGAGTTAATTTATTTTTATTGATCTCATATAATAAAATTATCCAAATTTGAAAAATAGTGATAGTTTTCATAAATTATGAAGTTTCTACATTTTTTCAAACAAATGAGCTTTATACCCCTGTGAACAAAGCTGTGGTTACTCTAATCCCCCAAGTACAACATCCAAGTTCTATAAGAGAATACAAATCTATCCTTTGTTGTGCAATAATCTATAAGATTATCTCAAAAATGCTTAGCAAGGGGTTATGAAGTATCTGGTAGATCCTCGTCAGCCTGCTTTTGGACCAGAAAAAGTAATCAGTGATAATATAATTTTAAGCCATGAGTTAGTGAAGGGTTATGAGAGGAAAGAGATATGCTAAAAATTGATATGCAAAAGGCTTATGATTCAGTGGCGTGACATTTTTTCGAAGAGGTGCTGAATAGATAACAAATTCCAACAAGATTCATCAACAGAATCATGACATGTATTAAAATAGTTTCATACTCCATACGGGTAAATGGTGCTCCAAATTCAGCTTTTAAAGCTAAAAGAGGGGGTAAGGCAAGGTGATCCTTTATCCCCTTACCTCTTTACATTTATTATGGAATACCATTGAAGAATCTGAACAACAAACTGAGTTCAAATTCCATCCCAGATGTTAGAAGCAGAAGATAATTCAGCTGCGTTTTGCAGATGATTTGTTATTATCTAGCAGAGGAGATATAAACTCAATGAGAAGACTATTTGATTGCTTTCAGGAATTCTCCAAAGTATCAATGTTTATAGCAAATCAGGCAAAGAGTAATATATACTTTGGGGGAGTTATAAAAGCTGATCAGCAGGCTATTTTGCAGTACACTGATTTTAAGAAAGGGACACTACCTTTTAAATATCTAGGGGTACCATTAAGCTCAAAAAAAGCTATTTATAAACCAATGTTAACCATTGATAGACAAGATGTTAGGAAGTATTTGAAATTGGACTGTCAAATTCCTATTATATGCTGGCAGATTACAACTTGTCCAAAGTGTGTTGTTAGCAATTTAAAATTCCTGGTCACAAATTTTTTGTTTACCAAAGAAAATGCTGAAGAAGTAGAAACAGTTTGCAAGAGATTCTTAAGGAATGGTGAAGTTCAGAATAAAGACAAGGCACTCACAGTATGGGAAATCATATGTCAGCCTAAATCAATTGGAGGACTAAAGTGCATACATAGAATCAAGAAGTTATACTCAAACACTTGTGGAACCTTGCTAATAAGAAAGACAAACTTTGAATAATTTGGATTCACACTACTATCTAAAGGGCAGATAGTCATAGAAGGTGAACATTAAACAAGCATCTTGGATGATAAGAAAGATATTACAAACACACCAATGGTTAGAGAAAGTTGGCATTTGCACAACTGAAATCATGAATTCAGCAATATATAGTATCAACAAGAAGCTCTGAGAGAGTTTACAAAGGTTGTATGGAGAAGAATGATATGTAATAACCCTGGAAGACCCACATGGACATTTATACTCTACCTAGCAATACACAGAAAGTTGTATGCAAAAGATAGACCGGGGAAATGAGAAATATCCAGCGATATGTTGTGTCCACTATGCAGTAAGGAACAAGAGATCATCAACATCTACCCTTTAAGTGCATAGAAGCAAAAAAATCTGACAAAAGATGCTCCATTAGATGTTTATTACAAGATGCAATCAAGGATGAACTAAGGAGTTAACATGGAACAGGAATGGACATAAGCCAGAAGATCAACTATACAGAATGACACTGACAGTAATAGTCTTTTATGTGTGGCAAGAAAAAAATCACACACTCTTCCAGAAGAAAAACAAAGAGCACAGAACAAATCATTAGCCAATGTGTTCAAGAAACTCATTGTAAAAGTAGTACTAATCCTGGACTACATAGTTACACGAGCAATTTAAATTACTATCCCTAGAAGGCTAGTGGAGAGACAAAACAAGAAAAAACTCGAGTTTGGAACTATATCCAATCTAGAGGTTTAAACTTGTAAAAACGTTCATCTGGTAATAGAAATTGGTCGCCAAAAAAAATTTTATTAACGAATTCATATAATCCTTGACCGTAACACGAATTCAATATTTTCAAATTGAATGGTAAAAAGTATAATAACATCACATCCAAATTCAAAACAAATTGTAAGGTAAAATAACAAAATTTATTTATGAAAAAAAGATAAATTCAATTAAATGATTATCAATAATAATCACATCACACTACACCACACCACTCAACGCTCAAGAGTACAATCTTTTCTTAAATTCTACTCGCGGGATGTATCGAAATTAATTAGTAAAAAAAAAAGTCTTCACAATTTTAGGACACAAATCCCCAAAAATCACTGTTCTTAAAGGGAAAAAAAAAACATAAAAACCCTACACTTTTGGCTCTAAATCTTTCCCTTTCTGTGTATATATATCGATTTCCCCTTTCTGCATTGTGAATTTCAAGTAAAAAAATCAAATTTTTGGAGTGAATTTTGATGGATTACTACAACTCGCCCAGCATGCACCCGTCAGCATCGACGACTCCGCCGCCGGCGTCGATGATGATGACGACGACTGATGCACATCCTCCGCATCCTCCGATATCGCAGCATCAGTCCATCAGTTACTTCAGTCAGCAAGCCGTGCGAGGTTTATTCCGTTTCTCTGAATTTTGGATTTTTTCTTTCTGTTGATGAATGATTTGTGCTAAAAAAAGGATTTTGGGTTTTGGGTTTGTTTGTGTGAAGTGTATCGGAAAGGTTTGTGGTTAATCTGGGGGAGAATGTGGTTGATTGATGAGGGGAAGAGTGGTTCTTTTTTGTATTCAACAACAACATACCCAATGGAATCCCACAACTTTTTTATATTCAAAAACCAATTTTTTTTTTCTTTTTTTGTGTTTTGTGTTGTTTGATATGAAGTTTATCAGAAACATTTGTGGTTTTTCTGGGTGAGAATGTGGTTTGATTGAGGAGGGGAAGAGTGGTGTTAGCATTCCTTTTTTTTTTTATCTGTGTTTTGTGTTGTTTGATTTGAAGTTTATCAGAAAAGAAACATTTGTGGTTAATCTGGGTGAGAATGTGGTTGATTGAGGAGGTGAAGAGTGGTGTTAGAAGTGTTTTTATATTCAATGGGACGGACCGGATTTTGGGTTTTATTTGTGTTTTTGTGTTGATTTATATGAAGTTTATTAGGAACATTTTTGGTTTATATAGGTGAAAATGTAGTTGATTGAGGCGGTGGGGAGTAGTTTTAGCCGTTCGATGGACAATTTTGTATTGAAGGAAGGGGTTTTTGGGTTTTGTTTGTATTAGTTTATGTGGAGTACTTCCGGGAATGTTCTGGTGAATCTTGATGAGGATCTACATTTGAGAGACGATGTGGTTAATCTTGATGTTGTTAATTGAGGAGTCGGAGAGGAGTGTTAGTATTATTTTTCTGTTCAATGGACAATTTTGTGTTGATGGAAGGGTTTTTTGGTTTTTATTTTTGTTTTGTGTTTAGCTTATGTGGAGTACATTTGAGAGACGTTGATTGGTGGAAGGGATTTTTTTCGTTTTACTTGTGTTTTGCTTATGTGTAGTACATTCGGGAGACGATGTAATTAGTCTTGATGAGAATGTATTTAATTGAGGAGGTGGAGAGTAGTGTTAGCCTTAATTTTCTGTTCAATGGACAATTCTGTATTCAAGTATTTGTGTTCTGTGTTTAGCTTATCTGGAGTACTTTTGGGAGACGTCGCGGTTAATCTTGATGAGGATGTAGTTAATTAAGAATTTAGTTAATTGAGGAGGCAGATAATAGTGTTAGTGTTGTTGTGTGGCTGAGAATAATTATTTCATCATCTTTTTTGGGTGGCAATTTGAGTTTGGATGGCTAATTAGTACAAAGAAGTATCTGTTATGAAAGGTTGTGACTTGTTGATGTAATAAAACCTTTCAAGATTAATTTTTTTTTTTTAATTTTATGTTTTTAACATTGTCCCTTTGTCAAAGCAGCTGCTTTTAGATAACTGGTAAAATTAGATTACAATAGTAGGTAACAACCATCCAGAACTTTGTTACATTGAAGTGATGATAAAATTGTCGTGTAACTAACAAGTCACGAGTTCAAGCAAGCAATTACTACAGTAGGTAACAACCATCCAAGACTTTGTTACATTGAAGTAATGATAAAATTGTCGTGTAAGCAAATAGGTACTACAGTGGGTAACAACCATCCAAAGCTTTGGTGCATTGAAGCAATGAAAAAGTTGTGTGACTTAATTAAGTCACGAGTTTGGGCAAGCAATCCCTACAATAGGTAACAACCATCCAAAACTTATGTACCAATATTGAAGCAGTGATCAAGTTGGCATGTAATTTATAGGTCACGTGTTCGAGCCAACAATTACTAAGTTACCAGTTAGAGCAAGCAATTATTAAGTCACGAGTTCAATTCACGAGTTCGAGCAAGCAATTACTAATGATATTACATTAGAATAAATTATTTACATCACATCACTTAGGGTGCAATCCTTTCCTTAAGATAAGAGGAGTTGCATGAATGGTAAGCACCCTTCACTTCTAACCTTAAGGCTGTGTGTTCAAGTCATCAAGGGTGCATCACTTCTAACCCTAAGGCTGTGAGTTCGAGTCATCTGGTGTACTTTGAAAGACAAAATAGGAAACTGAGGGGTCTACGCGGATATAGGGGCTTTTGTAGGGGAGGGTTGGGCTTTGCTTAGCGGGTTGGGCCTTCCTTTACCCGCCTTCTGCTTGTACTCCTCTTTTATTATTAATAAAAGGCCCAATGGCCATAATTTAATCCCAAAGAAAAAAATCCTACTCAGGCAAAATGCTTTGTACATCTGTCTCTACTAAAGTAAAACTTCAGTCATTGGTCAAAGAAAGGTCTCTCTGATTTTTTCACATACCCTAAATCACTGTTTGATGCACCCCACTTCGTTAAAGTACTGTTTGCTGAGAAACCACTCTGCCATTTTTGCTCTCAATCTCACTCTCTATCATATCGATTTCTGTTTTTGCGTCGTGAATTTGCAAAAAGTGAAAATCAAAATTTTGGAGTGAATTTTGGTGGATTATAAGTATAAAGCGATCGGTGAAATCCTCCTCCTCCGACGATGAGTTATAGATATCCTCCTCCTCCTCCGATGATTACACATCCTCCTCCTCCTGCTCCGATGAGTTATACATATCCTCATCCTCCGATGATGATGATTACACATCCTCCTCCTCCTCCTCCTCCTCCTCCGATGAGTTGTACATGCCATCAGTTACATCAGTTTCTCACTTACCTCACTCAACAAGTCATTCGAGGTTTATTCCCTTTCTTTGGATTTTCACTTTATTTTTTTCTGTTCAATTAACAATTTGTACTAAAGAAAGGATTTTTAGTTCTGTGTTGGTCTATGTCAAGTGCATTAGGAAACATTTGTGGTTAATCTGGGTGAGAATGTAGTTAATCGTGGACGCGGAGAGTACTGTAAGAATTCTTTTTCAATTCAATGGGACTATCCAGGTTTTGGGTTTTATTTGTGTTATGTGTTAGGTTATGTGAAATATTCGGGAGACGATGTGGTTAACCTGGTTGAGAGTGTAGTTGATTGAGGAGGTGGAGAGTAGTGTTAGCATTGTTTTTCTGTTTCATGGACAATTCTGTATTTATGGAAGGGGATTTTGGGTTTTATTTGTGGTTTGTGTTAGCTTATGTAGAGTACTTTCAGACACATTTGCAATTACTCTAGGTGAGTATTTACTTGATCGAGGAGGTGGAGAGTAGCGTTGGCATTATTTTTCTGTTCAATGGACAATTTTGTAGTGACAGAAGGGGCTTTATGTTTTATTTGTGGTTTGTGTTAGCTAATCTGGAATACATAAGGGAGACAATGTGAGTAATCTCGATGAGAATGTAGTTAATTGTGGAGGTGGAAAGTAGTGTTAGCATTATTTTTCTGTTCAATGGACCATCCTATAGCGATAGAAGGGATTTTATTTGTGTTTCGTGTTGGCCTCTGTGAAGTAAATTTGCAGATGATGTGGTTAATCTGGGTAAGAATGCAGTTAATTGACGAGGTGGAGAGTAGTTCATTTTCTGTTCAATGGACTGAAAATGCAACGAGAGATATCAGAGGCGGGGTTTGGATTTTTGATCTTTTTCTTTGTCTGTTGGATGAACTCTGTAGTGATACAAGGGATTTTTGGTTTTGCTCATGTTCTGTGTTAGCCTTTGCGAAGTACAATTGGAGACATTTTGGTTCATATCGATGAGAATGTAATTAATTAAGGAGGCGGAGAGTAGTGCTAGTGTTGTGTGGTTTGTTATACTGAAGTGTCAATGGTGATTGAGTAAAGAGGATGATGCATTCCTTTTCAGGAAAGTTGATAAATGTGCAAGACTCAGAATCCTAAATTGGAAGTGCAATAGAAGGAACAAATCTTTAAGTATTTCATCACCCTTTTTTTGTGGCAATTTGATTTTGGAAAGTTAATTAATAGAAAGAAGTATCTGTCTTGAAAGGCTATGACTTTTTGAAACAACAAAACCTTTAAAGGTTTTGTTTTGTTTTATTTTTGTTTTGTTTTCTTTTTTTTTTTTTTTGAATATTTTAAACTTTTTTTTTTTTTTTTTTTTTTTTTTTTTTTTTATTTTTTTTTTTTTTTTTTTTTTTTTTTTTTTTTTTTTTTTTTTTTTTTTTGAATATTTTAAACATTTTTCCATTGCCAAAGCCAGCTGCTTTTAGATAACTGGTAAAATCTGCTTGTATCCTTAGAAGAGCATTATTTTCTATCCCCAAAAGATGGGAATCACTCTATTCATGAAGTGTTTCCAAAAGCAACTGCCTTTTTTTTTTCCTTCTGTAATCTTGTTTCTTCTTTTTACTTAATTTCTAACGAGTATGGTATTTGTCTTATCCTTGATGGTGTTCATTCAAGAGATCAACTTTTGATTTGTTGAATGTCCTGGAATTGTGTATGCCTGTGCTAACCAAGCACAGAACTGAAGTGGATGAAATGTAGTTACTTTGAAGAGATGAATTTCTAAGTTTGAGGTTTTTTGTTGCTCCTGACTTTGCTTGATTTCATGGTGCCTGCATTGTCCAATTTATGGTTGTACATTGTATTTTGAGACTAAGTTGTGCCTCTTTGCGATGTTTATCACAAGTTTCAGCTGGCTATGTGGCGCCTCATTTTGAAAACAACCTTGGTCGTATCCAAAACCAACCTGCCAATTTGCGTGAGGCAATCCAGAGAGAGATTGAGAAGGAGCGAATTCAAGAGGAGATTATTGCAGAAGAGGTTGCTCGAAGGCGCATGCTGGAGTTGGAAGTAAGAAGAGAGCTCATGATGGGAAGACAACTAGCACAGCAGAGTGGAGAGGGATTGGCTCCTTTTTCTTCAGCGGGAATGAGTTTCTCTCCCACACTTCCAGTGTTGAATCAACAGAGTGTTGTTAGGTCTGTAGAGGAAAGAATTGCAAGGTCATTTGAGGACCGGACTGGAAGGGGGATACCAGTCTCTAGATTGGGTGCAAGAAATGAGACTGGGAGACTTGAACTAATACCATTTGAGGAGCGGATTTCAGAAAATCCTTTTCAGCAGCGAAGTGTGGAGCCACAAATTTCTGCCTTGGAGCCTGTATTCCACAGTTCAATGCCAATGATTTCTGACTTGCAGCCACCTTCGGAGCCTAGCAAAGATAAAGACAAGATCATCTTGCTGGTCAGTATGTCTTTTTTTGCGTTCATCCTGCTTGTCTATTCCATTTTGCTATCCTGAACTAGACATCATACTTAATATTTCTGTTAAAAGTTTTTCTAATCTTTTGTTTCCTCTCTCTCTCTCTCTTGTGGATGAAGTGAGTAGTTTGATAGAATTATTTTTCTGGATTCTATTCAAAATAATTGCTAAAATCAGTCAATGCATATATCCATCTTTATGCTTTGTATTGGTTTGTAACCAACACTATTGTCTCCCCTCCAATGCATGATTGCAGCTAAGCTTACGACTGTTTACAATGCAGTCTCGTAGGTCCTTTCTCTCGTTGTCTTTATGTATTTCTGTGTGCGTGCGTGTACTTATTTTCCCCTTTTTCTTGCATGCTTCTCCTTTATTGAACGGTAGAATTTTAACTGGACCCTTGGTAGCTCTCTAACCTGCCAATTTGATCTAGCAAGAAGAACAAGGAAGTAGATCAACTCTATTTTATCTGTAATTAATTTTTTATCTCCCCTCCAGGGCCTTTTGATAACTACCAAGGTTACTAAAGTAGGAGAAACAGCCTCTCTATCCCTCAAAGATAGGGGTAAGGTATGCGTACATTGGGTGTATCTCTGTATAAAGCAGTGCACATATTAGGTGTAGGCAGAGTTTTCTGATAATTTGATGTTAGCTTCGTTTAAAGCCTGACGCTGGCTTGGTGCGATATTTAAAAAAAAT
>DF357886.1:28131-50121 GCA_000787875.1 Solanum virginianum | reverse complement strand
TCAGAAGTTCCAAACATTTAAACTATACCGATATCCATTATTTGTGTAAAATCTGGGTCTTATCTCTTATCTCGATTTTATGAAGCTAATTAGGTATAATAGGATATCAGTACCTTGCATCACTAATCTGGTTGAATTTTGAAGTATTGTTTGTTTACAAACTTCTCTTGAGCTTTTGGTTTCAGGGTAAGCCAAGCACAAGTACCTCTGGAGCAAAACGAAAAACTGTCACACCACCAGTGGAGATTTCCAGCCAGCCTCCTCCATTCGTTGTTCCAAAGAAAAATGATAAAGAGGACTGGAGTTGTGCACTTTGCCAGGTAAGTACGACAAGTGAGCGTGGCCTGAATGATCACCTCCAAGGAAAGAAACACAAGTCCAAGGAAGCTGCTTTGCGAGAACATAGGATTGGTAAGAACTACAGTATCGGTCTTTTCCCAAAGAAACCTAAAGTTACTGACCTTCCAGAAGCCAGCGGCAATCTGAGTGTGGATCAAGTGGTAAAACCCAAAGTTGAATTCTTGGTTCATAACAAATCAGGGGAAGGATCATCTCTGGTACTTTTGGAGAAGGAAGATGCAAAGGACACCATCACCCCATCTGCGGATCACCATGCTGATGACATGAACAAAAGTGAAGATGCAGATGCAGCTCCAAAAAAGCAGAAGACTAAGAAGAAGAAGTTGTTCCCATTTTGGTGCGCAACATGCAAAGTAGGGGCTTATTCAGAGGTGTCATTGGAGGCGCACAGGGTAGGGAAGAAGCATAAGGCTCGCCTACTGGTGCTCAGCACCGCTGCTGCTGCTACTTCAGCTGCTAAGGTTGACAGCACTCAAACTGTTAATAAAGCAGTAGAAGATGTTGTAGAAACTGAAGCGATCAATGAGGTGGGTGCGGGTGTTGATGGCATTAACCCCGACAAGCAGGAAGAAGTGGTCACCACTGGCGATAACTGAGTTTCAGTTATTGTCAGAAGTTCCATAGGTTAAGATGTAGATTTTAGGGGAGGGATTGTGAGGTAAACTGTTGATAACTTGTCTAGGAATTGTGATGTTGTACTCTGTAACTATTCTAGCTCTGTTTAAATTGTTGGCTATTTTTCAGTTTTTGCAAAACTGAAAAAAACTTTATGCAATTGGGTTTGGTTGGAAAAACAATTATGACTTGTTTTTTCATATCAAGGTAGGTACATGACATGTCATTGGCCTTGCCCTTGACATACAACAACAAATCCAGGTTAACCTCCTTTGAAGTAGCTGTGTGGCTTTGCTAGCTTGCATGATGAGCTATAAGATGCTCGATCAATCAGATCCCACAAATGGGGTCTAGAGAGGGTAGTATGGAAGCATATCTTATCCTACCTTGTGATGGTAGGAAGATTGTGACACTCAACTCTAGGATAGATGAACAACTTCCTACAAAACTCTCTACCCTAATACTTACCTCCATGCACTCCTATCGAGGGTCATTTTTTAGTAAATTTAATTTGTGTCATATCCTCCATAATCACCCCAGTACAAATACCATTTCAATTCCATTCTGACTAGGTTTTCCTCATTTGAAATCACATCTAACTGTTATAGGTAGTTCATGGTAAACAAAAGTGCAATTCATACAAGAGTGATGTCTCAATTCCAAGCAAGGATCAACTAAATATTTCATTTAAACTCGTCTCAATCCAATGCAGAAATCAAACATAAGATACATCGCAAACATCACCACCACCAACATGATCCCACAAGTGAATTGAAACTCGAAGAGGATGGTGTATACACAAACCATCGGTAGAAGTTATTTCCGACAGACCTTCAACTCTAGGAAAAACAAATCAAAGTAACAAAAGTCAAGAAGCCACCATAGCATTACTCAAGGGAACTACTTGAAGAATACATTCTAGTTAATGTAGAAAAGCAGTTACTCTGACTATATTTTCATCATTGCCAATCAATATAGCATGTGTATCATTATCACTAGATATATCTGAGTTATCTTTACACAAAAACGCATAAAGCATACCTACATATTGAGGGGGGAAAAAGACATCTATTCGTAAATTCGAATTTTTTTTTTAATAAAGGATAAATCCTCAAGGGTCATTACAAACCTCTTCTGGATAAGCTACAACTTCCATAGCGCTCGCCTAGATCAAAAGTTTTAAGTGGTATTTATTCAAAATTGAAGGATGGATCAAACCCTCAAAGCAACAGGATCTTGCCACGATATTTTCCGCTTCTCAACACGAGAAGTTCCTTCTCCCACATTTCTGCATATCGATAGCTTTAAGTCTCTGTGTTGATCATCGTTCATGTTTTGAATCAATCCTCTCGTTGGCTCCTCAAAGTTCACTGGTTCAGAATTTGCTTGGGGCTCCTCTTCCCCCATCTGCAAAATGAGATGTCAAAAGCAAAGTGTTAAAATGTATTATCGCGAAGTGTATAACATATACAACCCTCTGTTACATTTTATACAATACTCTTTTCTTTTTAAACCGTCCCCAAAAAAGAACGACGCATTTCTATATTTCAAGACTCGTTTTAAGTTTAAACTTGGGATTTCTTGTTCAGATACTTACTGAGATTTCATTCAAATCAATGACTGGAGCTCGACTAGGCAATACAACATCTTTCCTGCCATGACCAGTTTCCTGATTCAAATCAAAGACGGGCATAGTGCTCCTCGAAACAAAACCATTCCCAGCAAATGACCTGTCATTCTGATTCAAATCAAACGCTGGAGCTGCCTTTTGGAGTAGCACTTCCTTTCCACTATATACTTTGGCTTTGTGCTTCAAACTTGAACCTGTACTACGTTGAACAGCGTCTTTTCCCATAGGTAATGCCTGCTTATGATTCACAAGAATATCAGCAGGCGTCTTCTGCAAGGAAGCTTCCTTCGCAACTTGAATCCTCGCTTTCTGTTTCGTCCCAGGAAGAGGGGGCAGTTTGTGTAGCTTTGCCTCCTTTTTGCTGGGAAATCGATCTTTCATACCGTTCTTACAGAAGAACTCCAAGTTCTGCAGTGCTGCTCGTTCTTGCTGTTCCACATGACTTGATGACTTCATCTGCAATAGGTATTTACGTCTTCGGCGCAAGAAACTGCAAATATGCAGAATGCATTTAGATTAAGAATAAAAGAAAATGCTGCTCATTTAGAAAACCATTTGCATTATCAGAAGAATATCGAGAATTTATGCTTTGATAGATTCAACCTTTGATTCTTACCATCGATCGATTGCACTTTTTGAACCATGGGTTCAGAATTCAGTATTTGTTAACGTTGTAGTAAATTTAACACACTTATCTATTGCTATGTGGGAAAATATGGGTAAAGTTCCGCCTCTGCCATCAATAGATGCACATAAACAGCAATAGGATCATGGTTAAATCAACAATCTACGTTACAAATTCTCCAGACATAGTATCTATTCGACAACCAATAATCCAACGATTTAGCCTCAATGTCCAAACTAAGTCTATCTCAGACAATCTTTTATTAGAACCTACACTACATAACGAAAATACCATAGACTAAGCAAAATTCAGAAAAAGAAACAACAAAAAACTTACTGAACTTCAGCAAGTAATCTTTGTTTCCTCAATTTTGCATCTTCCAATTTGTCCCTCACAGCATTAGTTTCCTGTAAATAATTGTAATAAATAAGTTACACCTAAATTAACTGAATATTCACAAACACTTTTTCTTATGCAGCTTGATGTAGCAGAAATTAAACAAAGTCCTATTATAATCATCAAGTAGCTTTAAGTTTCCCAAATGAACATGCAACTGACAAAGTTCTCAATTCGAAACTGGTATAAGTTTAGAGAAATACAAGTCATTCAATTCATAAACAAAACTAAGGAAAAAACAACCACAAACTTAAAACAACTGATGAATAAGCAAATCCAGGGAAAGCCCCAATTATTTTTTTGCAACCGTGATGTCCAAGCCAGCTTACACACACCTCAACTGATTCCACTGGGTACTCGCTACCTCCCACATCCCACCAGCTCAAGTGTCGTGTAACTTAATTAATTCCGCGGGTACTTGCTACTTCCTACCAACACAAAGTCTAAAACTTATTCTCAATCATATCATCTAAATACACAAATCCAGGGAAAGCTCCAAACGCATTTTTGCAACCGTGATGTCCAAGCCAACTTACGCACACCTCAACTGATTCCACTGGGTACTCAGTACCTCCCACATCCCACCAGTACAAGTGCCATGTAACTCGACTAATTCCACGGGTACTTGCTACTTCCTAGCAACACAAAGTCCAAAACTTATTCTCAACCATATCATCTATATAGATCTTTTCCTTCAATTCATACACAAAACTAACTAAAACACAAGAACTAACATAAAACACCTATTGAATAAACAAATCCAGAAGAGAACCCCCCAATACTAGAGAACTGAAAAGGCCTGGAAACAAAACACATCAAACCCAAAACAACAAAAACACCAATAGAAATCTAACTACAGGAAGCTCCACCAGAGACAAATCAAGAACCTATTCTACACAAAATCCCCAACATCACACAACAACAACCAAAATTAATCAAGAATCAGCATAGATCTTCATAACAATAAACCAAAACAACCCCAATTTTCTATTTTTTTTTATACCTTATGGAGTTCTTGATAGTCCTGGAATAAAGTCTGATGCTTCAATCTAGCCTTATTATCCTCAAACACCACATGATGTGATGATTCTAAAGCAACCATTTTCATCTTCTTAGACATATCAATCAAATCACAGAGAAATCAAACAAACAAATGCTTAAATCACAAAAAAGATAGAATCTTTGGAGAAATTAGACCAAACCAAGATAAGGGTATGGCGGCATAAGAGAGAAAAAAGAGAAAAAGGAAGAGAGGAGACGTGTGAAAGGAAAAGATAGAACAATAATACAACACAAATAGGGTAAGAATGAAAAAAGAAGGGTAATAGAGAAAGAATAGAAAAGACACACACAATGGGGGTGTTTGGGTGGGTGGGGGTAAGAGATAGAGAGTGTATTGTGGTGAGAAAAAAGAAAACTCTGACCAAGACAAACCCACATAAACCGGTAAACAAGAAAAAAAGAAAAAAAAAACAGTAATACACAAAACATTATGTTTCTTGTTTGTTGTTCTTTTAAGACAGTGATGAAGATGGAGAGATATGGGGGTGAGGGGGGTATTTTTTAGTGGGGTGAGGGGGTTGTAGCAGAAAGGGTATTTGTGGTAAAAATTGTGTCTTTTGGTTAGAGGACTTTGAAGACATCTTCCCTTTTTCCATTCTTGATTTCTTTCCTTTTTTTTTGGAGTTTTTCTTCCTATGCATAATATTTGGTCCAGCTGGGCCATTGGAGAGAGTTTGATGGTGTGGACTCTTCTTGATTTTGTGGGGGTTGGGGTGGGCTGGGGTGGGGGGGCGTGGGGTGGAATTTCTTGTTTCTTGAATCATCTTCTATGTCATTTCTTTGGCTTTCTGTAAGATGTGGAAGTCATATTGATGTAGGAATAGAAGAAAAATGAGGTAATATGTGAGGTGGACTTTTATTGGATTTGGAGGGTGGCGTGGGGGTGAGGGAAGGTGGGGGTGGGGGTGGGGGTAAGGGAAAGTGATCAGGCCATGGATTTTGCTGAAAAAGAGCAAGGACATAGAAAGAGAAGATGCTTCTTTTTCTTTTTCTTCTGATTAGTAAGTATGGCAGGTGCTATTGGTTGGAGGAAATGACAAAAATGGTCCCTTGATTTTGGGATATAGGTCTGAAATAGTGTCTTAATTTCTTTTTGTGTAGTTTTGACCCTTTAAATTAGTCACAAGTGAGCATGTGTGGGTCATCTTCATCGATTTCCTCATTTCTCTAGACAGTATAATAGATTAATTCGGAGATGGTTGTGTATCAATCATCACTTATTTATATGCCTTTTATATTGTGTAATTAAACTTGCATTTCATATCTTCATGTATTCTGTTTTAATTTTGCTCAACCTAACACAAGGATTTGTCTCCATACCTCTAGTTGGCCTTAGTCTTTCATGGTGTGACTTACTAGTTTGACAACCCTGTATTTATTACAATTTTGAATATCGCCTCTTGAACTTGTATGACAAGATCATTATTCTCCGCTTTCATTCTTTGGGTATTCTAGTAGTCTTGAAAATGACATTTGCACTTTTTCAGTATTCTGCAAGAATCTCGTATGGCCTGGTCACTCTCCCCTTGTTATTTTATAAATTATCCCCTTAACCTTTTCAAATATTGTGCACTTACAATATTCAAAATCTTGACAGCTTTGAAAGTGCTTGGATTACTCAATTAATAATATATCTCCTTCTTTACTTAAGAGTTTATGAAAACAGGCCTATCATCTTTGTTTGACGTATGTATCTTGCACCAACATTTGTCATTTTCATCTTTAATGTACCTCACTCGATCTACGTTATGATTCCTCCTCTCTTACCTTGACAAGCTTATACAATTTCTTTTCCCCACATTTACCCTCTAACTCTTCATACAAGTTTTCAATTGCACTTGTTTAATTAGTTGTCATTAATCTCTCAAAATTATATCCATCAAAAAAAATTATATTTAAAATTGACAAAATTAAAATATTAAAATTATTCACAAAATATTCAAGGGACTTAAATTAACCTATCTCAAACACAAGGGAGTATGTTTGTCATTTTCACTTATTGATGTCTACCTTGGTAAAGGTTTGTGATGTTTCCTATGTGATAGTGATGGACTTTTTCTATACATTATCACTAAAACTACTCATACTGTCTCATGTTCTTTTACTATTTTGCCCTCCTTTTTATATTGAAGTGCTCCTTCTTGACTTTGTTTCAAGATTCATCACCAAACTCTAATATTGGAAACCATGAGTGTGAAGCTTTTCTTTTAACTATATGCAAGCCATTAATATTTGTTGTGTGCCATGTGGTCCCCATCCATTTTGAAAGGATAAGGGTAATTTAGGCATTACTATTTATTCGGTTCAAATCTTATTTACGTGATTATAATGTATCTGGTGGAGTGGTAAATATTTCTTCATTCTTACTCAGAGATCTCATATTTGAAATTTTTTGTGTGAGCAGTTATCGTTATTATGAAGTGTTTTACCGTTCAATGAAAAATAAAAAAAAATGACAGAGGACTATCTCTTTTTGATTGATATTTATAGACATTTTTTACATGCATAAAACACGTAAACAAACTCAAACGCATCTCAATACTAACATAAATCACACAATTATACATAAGAATATGATCATAATTTACTAAAATTATATACTTTTTGTTAAAGATATCAATTCATCATTTATTATTAAGTTTGCTTTTGGCAACTATGGTCCCTACTCCCATACGCTCCCCCGGGGGCGGGGGGTAAATTAGTCTTTTTAACATGAAGACAAATAGAGTGTAGGATGATATAATAGAGTCCATTCCATAAACTTAGTAACACACATATATTTTGAAAAAATTATGAATTAATATATATTAAAAATTGAGATAATTTTAAATTTATGTTTCGTAGTCCAAAAATTCTAAAAAATGTGTTTGTTATTAGATCGTCTCAAATAAACCTACTAAATTTGGGATCATACAAACTTGGTGAGACATATTTTGAAAAGTTAATGGATTAGTTATATATATAAAAAGTCGATGAACTTTTATTTTGTAACTCAAAAACTTTAGAAAAAGTGAATTTTATTTTTGAGAAATAATAAGTATCATGTAATAATTAGTCAAATATAGTAAGATCATGAATAGCTCCTTGCACATCAAGTATATATTAAAATTTAAAAATTATCTCTCAATCTTAATAGACTCAAAATAACTTTATAGATTAGTTAAATTGACTCGTATTGCAGATATATAGCTCATTGCACATCATGTCTATTAAAAAGAATTGTTCTTTTTTAAATAATAGAATTTTTTTTAAAAAATCATTCGGTATTCAATACCCATATTGAAATTAGACTATTCTAGATTTGTGCCGCATATATATAGAGCCGCATTTGGGGGTAATCATTTCCTATCAAGGACTTTTTTATACTCAAAATTTGAACTAAAGACCTCTAATTGAGAAAAAAATAACTTTATGTATTGCATCACATCCTTCGATGATAAGAAAAGAAATTACTAGTGTGGTTACATGTATGTTTGTCCACATATTTAAGGCTAGCAAAGCTGATGTTTTTCTTGAAAGTTAGGTTGTACTTGTTTAACAATGTGTTGGTTGTATTGTTTGGCCACTTTGCTTATGAGTCATGAACTTTCCTCTTTTATTTTTTTTCAATACATCAAATATAGTGTGCAAAAAAGGTGTTGCCATTTAATTGGCTTTATGGGCATGAGTGTAGGGTTGGATCTAGGGGATGAAAAGGTCACTCAAGTTAATTTTTCGATAAAAAATTATATTTTATATATAAAATATTTTTTTATCTTAATATTTATTTTGATTGTTTCTGATTAAAGAATAAAACTATCTATTTTGATAGTTAAGTTGTATTATATTGTAGCGTTAGATTTATCATTATGTATCAATTTCATACTTTACTTTTCTAGGAAGGATATTTTTAAAACTATTGACGTGTAATACTATGTAACAAATAAAAAATGATATAATCTATCCAAATTTTATATTCATCAAAATGATACGGTATAAAAAATAATATAATATATTATCAAACAATTTGTAATATCTATCCAAACATAACAAAGAAATGGATAGGAGAGAGGTGGAATGAAGGAAAATAATTTCCTAGAAAAATATTTTTTTGAAAAATAATAATTTTTTAATTTATTTTTTAATATTTGAGAAATGAATGTGATGGGACGGACCGAGGGTTCAAAGGTAGAGGGGGGTAGGATGTTGAAGATGCTGAGCGAGTAGAAAAGAGACAATAAACTTGAAATGCTACTTAGTTCGTTTGAAAATATTTATAGAGAATTTATGCTAATAATAAAATACTCCAGTTGTCTTGAGAATTCTAGAAATATGAAAAAATAATAATGGAAATATGAAAAATGCTCATGAGTTCCAAAACACAAATTTCAAATGAATCAACTCTAACTCTAATTTGCAAAACTCCCATAATTTTCATGGGAGTTATAAATTAACTAAATTTGCCCCTTTTTTTTTTTGGCCTCTCCAATTTCTTCAAGATTGCAATCTTGATTGAATTTTCTCAAGTTATTTTGGTAATTCTTTGCCAGCCAAGAATGATTGGAAAAGAATAAATGCTCTTTTAGGTTGAAATAATGGAACTTCATGGCCAGCTCCTCTAATTGTTGCAAATGTAAGTCCATCATACACCTCTGTCCATCCTCCCACCTACAACACAATGTCATATTCATCTTTAGTATTCTTTGCACTGATCAGAGACAAATTTAAGATGCAAAGTTTGTTTCGTATATGACGTAAGTCATATTCTTAGTGCTAATCAGATGTGAATTCAAGATTTAGAGTTTGTTTTGTATGAAATCAATCATCTTAGCGCTAATCAGATGTGAATCCAAGATTGAAAGATTGTTTTATATGACATAAATCATCTTAGTGCTAATCAGATGTGAATTAAAGATTTAGGGTTTGTTTAGAATGACATTTATCATTTTGGCACTAGTTAATCGGAAGCTCATGTAAATCCACGATTTAGAGTTTATTTCGTATGACATTAGCCATCTTAGCGCAGATGTGAATTCAAGATTTAGGGTTTGTTTAGAATGACTTATATGTCATTCTGGCACTAATTAATCAGAAGTGAGTTCAAAATTTAGAGTTAATTTGTTTAGTATAACAAAAGTAATCTTTGCGTTAATCAAAGGTGAATTGAAGATTTAAAATTGATTTTGTATGACAGATCAAATCATTTTTTATGAAAAATATTCCTCATAAAGAATACTTCTTTAGAAAAGTTTTTCAATATTTGGTTAGTAAGGTGGAATATGTCTAGATAGTTAGTTATAAGAAAGATGACTTCCACCTATAAATATTGTGAGTCATTTTCCTCCATTCAAAGCCAAAAAAAAAAAAAAACACTTTATATGTCAATCAAACATCAGGAAAAAGACTTCTTCATGAATTATATTTTTCCTAAAAAAATAACTTGTATCATACTGTATACTAAATCTCGTTGACTCTTCTTAGTGTAAGATCTGACTCCGCCACTTATTAAAAATGCATAAAATAGAGTGTGTATTTTGTATGTTACCTGGTTTCCAGAATACCAAGGATACCATGGAGTTTTAATCTTGAGATTAAGATGGCTTAGAGAGAATCTTGTGGCAGTCACTGGTACCACTGAATCTGTATCCCCACTACATATGAATTCAAACATAATTAATAGATAAAGAATTAGAAGGCAGCTAGTATAGTGTGACGTGTGATTTGATCCAAATTTTAATTTTATAGATTCGAAAAAAGAAACTGTCATCTCAGTCAATCCAATTGAGATGTCTTGAACCTGACATGTCACTTGAAAAGAGTAACATGAAGCTAACTATTTATTTATTTTTTGGCGATCGACTTATTTTGACCTTAAACCAACAAGCACCAATAGTCTAGTGGTAGGAATGCATCTTACTACGCTAGATGGAATTTAAACCCAACTAATATATTTTCAACCTTTGGAAATTGATTTTGATATTGATCGACTATACTGACCTCCACTTTGACATCGATTTTTGATCAATATTGTCCAAAAATCGATCCTTGGAAGTCGATTTTGAAACTTTTTCTAGTAATGCAGCACATTTTTGTATGGAAAAAACCTTTACATTTAGGAGAAATTGATTAATTTTTACCTGAATATCCATATTCTAAGACCAGCAGCCATTAATTTCTTGTATATTGGTAGCATTGAATCATCAGAGTCCTTCCAATTCTGTAACAATATATCACTATTTTCCCAATGAAAAAAAAAAGAAGAGGAAGATTAGTTGTCCAGAATCATATAAGGAGACAATAAAACATGTCTATAACAAATGTGGAATATTCTAAATACATGACATTTGGAGCGTACGGACAATATAACATGGGGACCTAACATTAGATGAATCAAGATTTGAAATGAGCCTTAAGAAAATGATATTATCTATAAGTCAACACTAAGAGTTAGCTCGTGAGATAAAAATTATGTAATACCATTGAATGAAATGACTCTTTTTACCAATGGAGACATCCTAATACAGTGGGGTCTAACATTAGACAAGTCAAGAAATAAAATGAATCGGACTCTATTTCCATATTCAGAAAATAACATTGTGTCTAATTCAACACCAAAAGTTAATTAGTTCATAAAGCGAATCTTTCCTAATACCATACAACAAGATAGCAACTCATCTCCTCAACCAATATTTGTTGTATTATCGCCAAGCAGAGGTAGTTATATCGGTTCAGTAAAACTCAGGATAAACTTTGGTCCAAACACTATATTTACAAAAACATACGATGTGTAATTCCATATATATGGTCTGGAGAAGGCATAATGTACAGAAACATTACTTCTATTCTTATGGGGCAAACTGATTGTTTTCAACAAATCCTCGACTCAAAAAGAAAAAGTTTTGAAGTAGGGTTGCACGCAAGAATAATCTGACAGCGAAACAACAAGATACAAAACAAATGAAGCAGTAGATCATAACACACATTGAGGAAAAAGAAACTACATGATCACCAATAATACATATAAATCATTCGTCCAAACCTAATACACATACAAAAAAAGTTTGTGGTTCAGAACTCGAAAAACTTGAAATTAATCCTGAATACTTCTCAGTCGCCTATGTATATATATAGAAGTACAAGAGAAAGTGATTGTTATTGATAAATCCTCGACTCCAAAAAAAAATTCTGAAGTAGGGTTACATGCAAGAATAATATGACGATGAAACAACAAGATACAAAACAAATGAAGCAATACATCATAACACACATTGAGATAAAAGAAACTATACGATCACCAATACATATAAATAATTTGTCCAAACCTAATACACACACAAAAAAAAAGATGTTTGTGGTTCAGAACTCGAAAAAACTTGAAATCCTGAATCTGTCTTAGTCGGCTAGGCATATACACATATATATATAAGTAGGAGATAAGAAAATGTGTACCTGCAAGCAGTCCATTTGTACTTCATCCCAGTGACATTAGCATGCATAGCCCTTTGCACATCATGTCTATTAAAATATTCCTCTGCATAATTCTCAGTACATGGATCATAGCCAGAAGGTTTCCTATGAATAATTGTTTTCTTGAATCTAACATAATTATTATTATAATTATTCAAATTTGTCTCATTTTGCACAATCTTGCAAGATGGTGTGTAAATACTATACTGATCAATGTGACCAAATTCATGGTTCACAGCATAACTCACTGATTCATCACATTTTTTTGATGAATTTTCAGATGTGAAATTGCAAAAATTCATTATTTTCTTGTAACTTTTGTCTGAAATCATTGAGTGGCTCCACCAATATGTTACAGTGCCAATTCCATCATATTTGTTGTCAGTAACAGCATTTCCTACCTGTGTATTATTTCAAACATCATGAGTATGCAACAAAAAAAAAAAAAAGAGAGAATTTTACTTCCTCTGCCTGGTTTGATTTGACACGGAGTTTAAGAAAATAAAGAGAATTTTTTTGATGTTGTGGTCTAAATTGAAGTTATGTTAAATATATCAACATGTCATTTAATCTTGTGGCCTTAAATATGTCACGTGAAAAACTGAAATTAAATGCTGTCAAGAAAGAAAAGGAGTCGTTCTTTTTTAAATAAACCAAAAAAAAAGGTCATTCCTTTTTTTTAAAAAAGAATATTATTTTATATCTAATATGCGGTATCCGATTAAAGTCTAATTAATCAGGATTCACATAACAAAGTCCAAGGATATGAATCGAAGACCTTTCATTAAAATGTAGGGGATAATTGTACTTTTTGGTCCCTCAATTATCGATAAACTCTGATCTCGATCCTTGTAATAGTTGGCTAAAGCACTCTATTTAATCTAGTAAAAAAAAAAGTAAATTTCTGACGGAATCCATCAAATATTTGCTCGTTGGAAACATTTTCAATGCATTTTTCATCTGAATTTTCTTAAAGAACAAGTTAATTTTTTATGTAACGTTTGTCGAAAATTAACGTTTTTATTAGTAAGTATTGAAATACATGGTTTTGATCCTTTCGTATAGAAAATATGTTATATTTAGATTATTTATAAAAATATATTACACTAGACTATGGAGAAATGATACAAATTTAATATAACACATATATAGGTGTTATTAAATGGTTTAACACTTAATAATTTGTTTAATTTGTAAAGATTCAAAAGCATATGGATCAACAATGTACATTCCAAGTAGTTCAAGGTTTTGATATGTTTGACCATAAATTACAAGGACCAAATTTAGAATTATCGATACTTGAGGGACTAGAAACACAAGTTTCCCTTAAATGAAAGAATATGATTTTTTTTAAAAAAAAATACAATTAGATAAATTACTTACCATTAATCCTCTGAGATTTATTATTGGATGTGAAAATTTCTTGTTATAATTGACAATAGCCTGTGCTAATTGAGGAACATAATGTCCTAATAAAACCAAAGAAAATGATAGTAAAATTAATTATTATGAAATTAGGGACTAATTATTTTTTTTTTAATACCTGCATAACTCTCGCCAGAAATATAAAAATCTCTATATTTATATTGCGGAAATCTTGACATCCATCTTGTGAGGAATATTAATGCATCCTGAGCTGTGCAAAAAATTAAACAGATATAAAAAATAAATTAATATGAACATATTTATTGAGATGTCCCTTTTTAGGTTATCTTTTTAATTGTTTTCTTATTTTTAAAAGTTATGTAAATATAGATTTTGGGATTGACAAATTTTCAAAAATTTAGATTATAATCTAACTTTTTTCCCACACAATTATTTTAATTTGTATAAAAAAAAAATTTAGATCGTAATTTAAAAAGTCAATAAATTCTAAAGGATATAAAAATAGGATAACTAGTGAAATTTTTTGAAAAATCTTTTTCTTATTTTTGTTGAAATAGAAAAAGTAACTTAAATATTCATTCACCCGTCGTTTAAATAAAAAAATAGTCAGCAGATATATAATATAGGTATAATTCATGTATAATCTATGTATACATGTTGAAAAAAACCAATAGGAAATCTGACCGATTATTTATGTAAAGATCCCTTTTTCTTAGACCTGTCAACAATGAAATTTTTCTTTTTTACCCTATTATTATAATTTAATAATCTGTTATAGAAGATAATTCATCTTTTTTTTAAAAAAAAAAGTAATATGAATTATTATTAATGGTATATTCAATCACCTTTTAGGAGCTTGATATTTTACATATTCATTTAAACTCTCTCTATATATAAGTTAAAAATAATTTATCTATATAATAAATATTATTAAAAAATGTGTATTTACCTGTTCTTTTATCCCCAGAATTCTTAAGATCAGAACTTGTATTTGTATAAGAAAAACCAACACCAGCTGGAGATTCCAAGAAAAGTATATTTGCCACTGCATTTATAACAATTTTTTTTTTAAAAAAAAAATTATAGGTGAAATTTAAAAAAAATAATTAATAATAAAAACAAGATATTACCTTTATTCCAAGAATATTTGTTTAAATAGAGGGATGAACCAGTTTTATTAATCCTAAATGGACCAATTTCTTCTGATGCCCCATATGCTATTGATGAACAACCTGGACCTACATGGTGCAAAAATAATTTCAATTTGAATTGAAGATTTATCAAGAAAAAAAAATTAAAAGAAGAATTAATCTAAATAGTCATTCATCTAATTGTCTAATTAAAAATAATAGACAAATATATAATATATATATATGTATAATTACGTTTAGGGATGCTCTTTCCTTAACTAGAGGTCTCAGGTTCGAGTCTTAAGTATGAAAAATCCTTGGAACAGAGCGCTTTCCTCAAATGAACCTTAAACAGTGCAAATTTGAAGTAATTGAGCTTCAATGCGGACATCAAATATTGGGTGAACAAAAAAAAAGTCTAACTGAAAAACGAATGATATTTGTTGACGTGAATTCATATTTAGTCGAGTCTTAATATAAATATTAAGTACCAAATAAAAAATTAAATAAAATCGATTCTCAACGTTCCCTTTAATTCTAATCTCCTAAAAAAGAAGTTTTTGTTTGGTGGATAAACAAGTACTCTATCTGTTCTAATTTATGTAATATATTTCCCTTTTAAATTCTTCCCAAAAGATATTGACTTTCTACATTTAAAAATTATTTAACTTTATAATTCTTATTTTGCACTTAACGAGATGATTTATAAGTTATAATCATACAAGAATCTAAAACTTGTTAAATTACAAGTTCAAAAACCTCTTCTCTCTTTCTTAAATTTCATATTTAGTCAAATCATATTATAACAATGAGAGTAATTATATTAGTAGAGAAGCGGTGCCACATATACTAAAAAAAATGATTGCAATTTTTTTCGCTAAATACTAACGCTAAAAAAGATATTTTTATTGTTTAACTATAGAAATTGTCTACCATCTTTTTTCAAGGTTTATTTTCTATTGATATTTATATTGAGACTTGATTAAATTTGAATTCATACATTGTGAGGATCCTATCTGAAGCCTGAAGGCAACAATTCCAATTAGAGGTGCCAATTAGGTGGGTTGCATCATATTTAAGTCGGTCATAATTGGTCAAGACAACAAACGAGTCAAGATCAAACCCAAAGTTGAATTTTCTTGAATCAAAATGGATTAGGTCAAAAGAAGTTAAGTAATGGATTATAGAGCGGGTCAAGACCCAACTCGATCTAACTTTTACATAGTTTTACTTATTTTATTTGTTCTTTTTTAATATTTTACTACTTAATTAAATTATATTTTTTTAAATTCTGAATATATAAAAATATTAATTTTTTTTTAAAAAAATATCTTGGCAAAAACTCTCTTGAGTCAATTCAGGTTGCATATCAATTCAATTTTAAATGAGTTGAAATGAGCTGAACTAATAAATGGGTGAATTTTTAACGGGGTTGAATTTAATTTTGGCACCCCTATCCAATAAGATCACTTCTATCATTCTAAAAAACTCAAATCGATCGAAATAAAAATAAAATGATCTTAATCATCCTATCACGATCCATTGCATTACTTTTTTTTTCTCAAGTTTGTTGCATTTAAAGATCATTGTATTTTGGATAGGAAAATGTAGAAAATACATGACTTTCATAATTTCTATACACAAACCTTTTAAGAACCACAATTAATGAAACAATCCTCCATAACTCATTATTCACCTACCCATCCCTTACTATCATTTATTATTATTACTACTTTTTTCCTCTCTTTATTTTAAAATTAATTTTCCAACAGTTAGCTTCAATTATTTACTCAAAGACAATGATCCTTAATTCATTTTTTTCTTAAAAAAATAAATATTTTCTTTTTATTAATTGTTTAATAATGATAGCTCACATAAAATTCACCAATGAGCATCATGATGACCAACACCTTTTATTTCTGACCACGCATGCTTATTAACACTCAATGCTTTAAATTGTCACTATATTACAATTTTTTTTAGCATTCGATATTTATATTAAAATTTTAAATAATTTAAATTTATTTAGTATTATGCTCATTTAAGTGGAAAATATTTCCTAACAAGATTTAATTTGTCTTAAAAGTATTTGTCATATATTTATTTTATGAGAGTCAAACTATATAAATTTTGATAAATATTTGAAATTTTTTTAATTGTATTTATATGGAAAAAAAGTTGCGATATCTAATTTGTAATTTTAAAATATTAAATTAATCTAATAAAATTTAACTCTAAGTTTAATCAAATTAACTCTCAAGAAGAAAAATATGATAATCAAGACTCTCTCTCTGTATACATATATATAATTTTTCAACAAAAATTGTTCAATGATTACTTTTAAATATTTTTATATATATAAAATATGATATTACTTTTTATTTATGTTTAAACACATAAATTTTATTTTTAAAAAATATAAAGATTTTATCCTTAAATTCTTAATTAAAATTGAATTAGTTAACTTTTAAAATTTAAAATATGTCACTTGAATTGAAACATTAAGAATATAAGAAAAGTTGATGAGTGGTAGAAAATGGAAAGAAAAGTACAAAAGGAGAGAAAAAAGGAGTTCTACTTTTTTGTTGAATTTGGATTGTTGTCCTTTGTTTGTTTGTTTCAAAAAATTGTGGAGATAAAGATGAAAAAGCTTAGACTATATAAATGCAGCTTTTTGTGCACATACAAACAAGGAATAAACTTAACTTAGAACAAGAAGGAATAAAAAGAATATGATGAGGTAAATGGAACAAAAGGATATCACAAGCACTTATAGATGATCTTTCCTTTTTCCCTTCTTGAAAAATATTTTTTTTGGAATAGTATTTTTTATTCGGTGTCTGATATTCGTATAAGAGTTTTGACTAATTCAAACATGAGTTGTGTCAGGTATAAGAATATTTTTCATCTTAGTTTCGAACTTAAATTTTTCAAAATTTTTTATTAAGGAGGAGATCTTATCAATTTCATCACAATAGTTAACGATATGTATGAAATATTATCCTTTTTATTTTTTGTCTGATGTCTGATATTTACTTTTAAACTTTGATTAATTTTGATTTGCATCTTATAAGACCCCAATAAAAGGGGGAAATGCTTCCTGTCAATTCAAAACTAACAGATCTTATCCATCTCATTACTATATTCAGTGATGATTAAATATAAAATTATTTTGAGTCCAACATAAAAATTTTGAACGAATTAGGCTTGCCGTCAATTTTTCGGTGATATTTAACACCTCCTAGATGTATTGTTACGGAGGACCAACAGGATGACTAGGTAAATTTTTGATTTAAAAAAAAATACATTACTAATTAGAGATGACATCAAAATTGATATCAAACATCGAACAAATTTCTTTTTAAAAAAATATTACTTCTTTAAACTTACATGTAGTTATTTAATTTCATATTGTACTACAATTTCTAACTAACTTGTTTTGTAATCAAAACTATCCCATGTTTAAACCTTACTCATAAGCACATGTATCATGTGTTGTCCTTAATTCATTATCATTTAATAATTCTTGCTTAAAATGTAAATTAGCTTTGACTAAATATCAAAATTATTTTGCATGGATAAAATATTAACGCTTGTTATTAAAAGAAAAATAAGAAGATTTATGATTCTTCTTCTTAAATTTTCTTGCAACTTTAGATTCTTTCTTGCCGCTTATTACTTCCATAATACCATACATTATAATTAATCGAATTCAGAATTTATATTTAATGAGTTTAATATTTAAATTCTTATGATTGATTATCGAATTATTGAGCTTATGAAATTATAAGTTTGTATTTAAATATTTATTTTTTCCCTGTTACTTTCGCATATATTTTTACGGTATGATCAAAAGCATTGAGTTTAGTTGAACTAGTTAATTCTATTCTCCCTTCGCCTCGAAAAACACAAGGTGAGGCTATAGCTGGTGAAAGGTCGTCCATTACACTCCCTCGTCAAAAAATTGTACTATATTTAATATTTTCATCGCTTAATTTGTTTGTTTTTTAGTTATTATTTTTTAAAATATTTTGAATCGTTAACTCTCTTGACTTACATTAATTTTTTCGAAAGACCTCCCAAAAACAACAACAACAACAACAACATCAATATACGGTCTCACAAGGTCGAGTTTAGGGAAAAAAGTGTACACAAATATTACCTCTATCACATGAAGATAGAGAGAGTGTTTCATAAAGACAATGGGTTTAGTTGCTATAGGGGAAAAAAGTGTACACAAATATTACCTCTATCACATGAAGATAGAGAGAGTGTTTCATAAAGACAATGGAAGCACAAATGTTACCTCTATCACATGAGGATAAAGAGACTGTTTCGAAAGACAATCAAAGACAACAACACAAACATATAGCCTCACAAGTTGGACTCCGAGGAATAGAATGCACACAGATATTATATAGATTTTCGAAGGACAATCCAAAACAACAATACCATATAGTCTTACAAGATGGGGTCTGAAAAAACAAAAGGCACACGGACTTTACCTCTATCGCCCGAAGATTAAAAATATTATTTCTGAAAGACGTTTGACAACATCGCCTAAATAAACTAACAAAATCTTGAACATGTTTAACGAAATTAGATTACTAACCTCCATTGAGCCAAAGAACAAGAGGTTTTTCCTCAGGATTTGTAGTAGCTTCTGTTAACCAATAGAACAAAGCTCTTCCATGGCCTTCATTGACGGAAACATAGCCAGAAAACTGCGAAAACACCACCGGAGGTTGTCCCGGAAGTGTTGTTATCCTATCCAATTCTTGTTCTTGTGTTGTTAGAGCAACAACAACATTAATGGTTAAAGATAAAATAATTACTTGTAGAAACAATTGAAAATTAGCTCTAATTTGGGATGTCATTGCACTTATTCCTCTCTTTAATTTGAATAGTATGTGTGTCATCTAAATAAGGTAGGAGGAATATATATATATATATATACACACACACATGAGAGTTGAGATTAGATGAAGCTTAATTACTATAAGTTTTTTGTTTGTTTGTTTTTGTTTTGGTTTGTAGGGGTTGGGATTGTGGGAGTTAATGTGAAGGAAGTATGGATGAGATAATTAATAATGAGTTCTACTTTTTTCTTTATGATGGTATCTGGTTGGTTTGTGTGTGACTCGACTAATTCTATAAAATACTTGTTATCTATCAGCATGCACTAGATAGATGTGATATATTTGAAAAGTATGAAACATAGTAGATATCATAAAGGTATATATGGTAGTTTGTGTTGCAAATCGGACTGTATGCAATTTGATTTTGAAAGATATGACTCTAAAAGTTGTACTAATATGTACGGATAAACTTATACGCATCTCGATCTATTTCACTTGGTACTTATTATCTCTCATTAACATAAATATCGAATAATTGTGTTCACCAAGATTTTAATAAATGAAAACAAAATCATTTATCTATAATTTTTGTCTTGATTGAAGTTTAAATCTCCAATCTCATGATTCTCTCAATAACATTACCAATTTATCAAAATATTGGCTTGCTGATTTATATAAGAATTTAACCAATATTGATATTTATAGTTACAACAAATGAACTGATTTATATTTCAATATTGAAAATCATTTATCTATGTATATAAGGTAAATTTTTAATAATAATAATAATAATATTTGTTGTTGGTGGTGGGGTGACTTAGGACTGATGTTATAACATTTGTTGTAGTCTTGTTAGAAAATGTACCTCATTAAACATTCAAGTTGGGACCTTTTTTTGTCCCTCTCCATCTTTTTTTTTTTTTTAAAAAAAGAAGAGATTGAGACTTCCCTTTTAATTATTAAGTTTATAATTATAATAAATAACTTCAATATAAATATAAATTTTAAATGAAAAATGTTCAAATATCCTGCTTTTACTCAATATTACAACTCCGCCCCTCGGTGATCGAAGGCCAACATAGGAGAAGGATAAGTGAATGGTAGCAATGTAATGATCCAACCTGTTAGTGATATTGTTTTCTTTGGGTCTAAGCATCCCTCCTTTGTTTTGCCGATGTGAAATTTGTCATCTTAAGATGGGTTGTTACATATACCCCCGCCCTTCACCTCACCGGGATTTGCCTAAATTCTGTTGAATTCTGATTCACATCAATAAGGCTGATACAAGAGTAACTCTGATACCTATAATGACCCAAACTGCTAGTGATATTGTCCGCTTTGAGCCTATGCCCACATGGCTTTAAAACTCGTCACTAGTAAATAAAACATGTTTACTTATATATCCAACATCTCTTCTGTGTTTTGCCGACGTGGAACTTCTCATCCTAAGATGAGTTGTTACATGCACCTAAACAATGAATCTTCTTGATCGCTCATCGATTTCGTCCATGTAAGTTTCAATTTATTTGTTAAATTTAAATTTTGAATCCAACTATATTTATTACCTACTCCTGTGTAACCTTCCCAAACCAACCAATCTCAACACCCACATGCATCTGGCTTTATTAGGACTAGTGGTCCAATGTAGTAGGAAAAGAGAAAAGCAATAGGTTAAAAGAGAAGAATTAATAGAAAGGTGTGGGGTTTTTTATTTATATTCTATGAAAATATATATATATAGTACAAGAGAAAAAAGTTATGCATATAGGCCAGCTGACAAAGATTGCATTCCATAAAAGATTAATAAAAAATACAAACATAAAAAATGATTATAATTTTTACTCTTCTTGGTAATTGAAAAACCATGAAAATTTTCATCATTACCTATTTACTATGGTACATGTAGGTTTTTCATTTTTGGTGTATCTATCGGTACTATATAAATATGTCTAAATCTACTAACATGATTTGTGATGTACTGGTATGAATATTTCATCCTTAACTAGATGTCTCAGATTTAAGTTCTAAAAATGGAAAAAATCATGTTGGGAGCACTACCCTCAAAATGGTCCTGTAATACGCGATTCAAATTTAGTCGAGGTTCCACGGGCTCCGAACATCACATAGAAAATAAAAAAAAAACATGTCTAAATCTTGAAAATAATGACAAATTAATAAAGGCTTTGTTGAATTAGATGATTAGACAAACTGAATAAGAAATGATACAGTCAAAGTTTCTATTCATGAATGTGACTATTCTCTAGTATAATATATTTTTTATATATAAAAATGAAGTAACACCAAATAAGCACATTAATTAACTAAAAGTTCGCCTCAAATCGTAACGATTGATATTATTCGTTTTGGGTTTAAGCTCACAAAATTTTAAATGCATCACTAATAGGTAAGACTTGTTTACTTATATACCCGATCAGCATCTCCATGTGTTTTGCCAATGCAGGACTTCTCATCTTAAGATAG